>MU619850.1:0-81143 GCA_025201785.1 Xylaria longipes
GCATACGAAATCTAGTGCCAATTGCAGCAAGGCTTTCAAGGCCGGTAAGTCTGCCTGCAACCCTTACCTACAACCCCCCCGGGGCGCTAAGGTAGTCTCTGCTGTACTTAGGCAATTACCAAGCAAGATTTGCATGTGCGGATTTCCGACGAGTTCCAATTGCCCCAGTCCTTTGGCTAGTCTAGTTTTCTAGTGTAGTTCCCAGTTAGACACCGGACTTCGCAGAGCTTCCCAGGCCGTACACCGATTGTAATACTGCATAATTACCGTACCCTCTCCGTGTCCACCTAAGTCGTCAAATCACAACGCCCGAGGCTTTTCCTTCGCGGGATCACTTACCTATTGGTCGGAATTGCAACATAGATACCATGGAATCCGACAACTGAATCGGACCCCACCTACGTGCACATGCATGCGTGAGTATACTCTTGACTCATCATCACCTGCACGCAAAACGCGGCTTATGTGTCATAGGCCGTGCTCTCGGGCGTCATGAAGCGGGCGTGATCAAAACCCGTCCCCTGCAATGTCGCGTGCCGTGCATTAGTAGTTGGCCACTGGGTCTGACTGGGTGCTTTTTCCCACTCCACCAAGATATGTCTTACAACCGATGGTCCTTCATCCGGGGTCGGACGCCGTCTATCTAATAGATATCTTTATCAAGCAACTGCACTCTTAGTCTGCTTTGTAATATAGTCTCTAGGTATTGATCTCGTCGGAGAATCACTTCGAACTATGTTGTACTATGGACGATATCTAGTGGAGAACATCCATGATGTGAACTAAGTTAAGTCTAGATCCATAATTTTCTTCTATTTTTCTTCGGGAAGCTGTAGCACCGGTACTACTTTATGCTAAATATTCCATCTTCCAAGTTTGGTATGTAATACTAATCACCAATGCACATTATCTGAGGTCCTGATCTCATCTATCCTATCTGTATTGAAGCAATGGAGAATTGTCCACTAACTGTTAGAGAATAACAACAACTTGCAGTTTCCATTGGAAGCTAACAATTCATCATAAGCTCAACCAATCGCAACATTTTTCATTAAAAAGACAAGCTAAGCAAGAAATAGCAATGATGCAATCGTTTAAGAAAAAATATATTTAATCTAATCTGTGTAGGCTCCAATCTGTTGTTATCCGCGTCGGCACCGAGATGCATATGGGTAACCGATTGGTCGGACCGGATTCTCGAACATCAAATTCTACTATCCACATTCCGAATTCCGCTCCTGCCTGAATCCGAGATGGCCTAGTCGTATCAAAGAAGCTTCGACGAATCGTTCGACTATTATCGTGTCATATATTTGTGCTACGGCTGCCTATACGAGAACGAAGTAACCATATGCTAGGAATTATCTTGGGTTAACAAGTTCATTGCGAATAAAAGCAAATATTCTGCCAACATAAACCAAACTTTCAAGCTTTGCCTTCTTGAAATAAGTGGTTGAAGGCAAAGCTTTTAGATAAAATTAAATTAAGTCACATTATAACAAAACCACATATCTCCTAGTCTAGATAGATAACAGCGTATTACGTACAGCTGTTAAATGGGTAAAACAACTTGATTCTCTACTAACTACTAAACTAGCTCTAGAAGAGAGCTGGTAATCTTATAGACTCACTACCTAGGTAGGTATTGAGTAATTGTAAGTGTGTTGATAATCAATTTTGGTGGCGTTGAGTTGTTGAGTCACGTCGAATATGACTGACCATGAATAGGTACTTATAAAGTATCTTTGTAGGTACTGCCTCTAGGCAGCAATGCAGGACAAGGCAGATGTACCATTAATACGCCGTATCACCTATGTAAACTCTCATACTACCGTTAGAACCTAACACATACTCTAACGTACTTTGTTCTATATCCAAAACACGTTACACTAAAACATTCAAACAAGCGATAAACAAAACACCAAGTAGATATGCATCTCATCAACCCATAGGTTAAAAAACAGGAACCAAATCTCCGTACTACTTACATTGAAGAAGCGGCAGAGAAGCTTAGAACAACCGTTGAATACCTACATAGGCAACAGCAAAGTGAGTGTTCCCCTGGGCTAGATACCTACTAGTAGTCAGCACACGTCCCGTATTGGCATTTAAGAGACCTAGACTTCTAAAACTGGCTACAATAACCATGCAACTACACATGTAATCAGCCACTTAGTTGGTCAGTAGGCCTATCGGCCGGTCCTGCATTATCCTTGAGGAAGGAAATAAGAACGGGGGTGAAAGGAGTACAAGGAGAAGAAGACCGTTGTCGTGCCGGCGAAACCTAACATATTCCGACCATACAACCGAATCTTTAGCAGTTAGCACGTAGGGAAGTAGTAAAGGAGGTAGGTACACACCATGTAAATAACCAACATACTCTCATGATATGGAAGCTAAAACCTAGCATTCTGTCGACAATGTGGGCAACAGCAAGCTCGTAGACACCTAGAGCTGGAGAACAAGCCTCGCAAGCCTAGTAATACGAATGTTAACTACACCGTAATACATATCAGAATGCATAGCAAAGAAAAGGGGTTCTATGTAGGCAGGCATCGATTAAGTTTGTCTATATTGGTACAGGATTCCTTGGTAATCATCGCTATTCTCAACACCACCACCCCCTCCACCATCGCCATGATCTGCGCGGGCAGTGTTGTTTTTTGGTTACTCATACATAAAAGGCAGAAACTCCTTTCCATCTAAAAAGCGACTTCGTAAGTCAGACCCTGACCCTTCAAGCCTTGGCTCGCTCACCGTTCCTAACGCCATGCGGGAAAGAAATAACCAGCAAGTGGGCCGATCGCAGACCAAATTTGAGACCCATAGTTAGAGAGCGATGTGTTGGTGTATGTAGGCAAACCAATCATGTACTCTCGGTATCTTCATCCTCATCGAGTCCCAGTAACGTTTTGTCTGCCTCGTCAAGCTCCTCGTCCTCGTCTTTGCCCTCAGCCGTAGCCTCAGGCTCCTCAGCCCCGCTGTCAATGCCCAGGAGTTCCTTTTCCATCTCATCCAGGTCGTCAGCATCTTCCATCGTCACGTCTCCGTTAGCATTGTTAAGGCTGCCATTGACGCTAGCCTTCCCATTTGCTCGAACCTTTTTCACATGTCCTTTGTCTGGGCTGGCGAGGTGTTCGAGCTCCATAATTGGGTCGGGAAGGGGATCGCCTAAGATCTGAACTTGAGCGCGTCGCTTGTTAGGTGGAATTATTCCTAGATCACGACGCCCATCCCACCGCTTGAGCCGCCGATTAGCTCTTCTCACTGCTGCCGCGTACGACGCGGGCTCTTCACCAAAGTTGTCCTCTTCTTGTGCAAGTTGACATAGACCCCCAAAGCCCCGATCTGGAAAAGCAGATCTGAGGCTGATATGCATTCTGGCATCTTCCTCATCACTGTCAATGAAAGGATCCGTCATGGCATCCAAGCGCCGTTTCGTACGAATTATCACACCCTCCTGTCGCCGCATCTTTCGTGATATGTGATGTTGTCTTCGAAGACCGCGGTCTAGTATATATTCTACTCGTTGATTTCGATTACGCTCTACCGCTAACTGGTGTGCGGTAGGAGGCCGTGGCTTTCGCGGAACAATGCCTTCGGGTGGGTGGGAACCGGGGCCGGCAGGCGAGGAGGCATCGAAGACTTGATATTTCAAAGAGGCGCCTCCACGACGTACAGTACTATTGATACCAAGGCGAGATAGAGCTCTTGGGGGTGGAGTAGACCGGGTACTATCCAAGTCTGACTCATGCTTGGAAGGCCGGATGCGTGGTAGGATCGCCGCCGATGGACTGTCCTCGACCAGGAGCTTAGCCCTTGAACCTCTCTTTGTCTGGCTGTCGACTACGTAGGCTTGATCGGCGGCAATGATCTTGGCCCTGTGACTCTGCTTTTCGCGTCCAAACTCAACTTCTTCCGGTGAATCTATATTCTCGCGTGCTTCCTCATCCGCTGTCATCTCTTCCATCCGAGGAACGCCCTGGTTGGCGAGCCCAAGATCGTAATCGACGCCGGCGCCGAAGGGGTTTTCCTCGCAGCCCTCTTCGGTAAAGTCGGATTCTAGATACTGCCACATCAACCATAGAAATGCATTTGCTCGAGACTTGCTAGTGTAATTTGTTTTCATAACGAGGTCGTGGAACTCGCCGCCACTCGGGAAATGTAGTTCGGCAACCTGGGACGCTTGGGAACATATGAGAAAGATTAGATTGACGGGATTAGATCGCGGCGATTTTAGGTTCTTGAAATCTGCTAGGTCGTGGGGTTCTGGCCGATCTTCAGCAGCCCCCTTTAGGATAGACTTCAACCTAGGGGCATCCTGTAGCTGCTTGTATGCGGAGGCATCTTGATGGGCCTGTAGTGACGGAATAGCATGATACGTTCGTAGTTGAGCTCGCATTTCGGGGAAGACTAGATGGCCTGGGTCAGCAGAGTCATTTCCTTCGTAAAAGCGTAAGGGGCCATCCTACAATTCAGGGTCGTGTTCATTCGTCCGACATTCACGAGCAAGCAGACCATGGCCATGCCCTTCGCAGCCTCGCGATCACTAAGCAGCTTGTCTCGAAGGACTTTGCTGGTCTTGCTACTCCTCGCCATCGTGTCTATGTACAGATCTGCAAAGCTCTGCTTTTCGGAGTTGCCTGGCTCGTAGCTGTTGGTGAAGACCATCGTGTCGTCATCGAAGACGGCACGTAGAAAGTCGTACTGAATGTCTCGTCTCCATAAGGGTTCTCCATCCTCTTTCTTGAGATGTCTGATCTTGCCGACGACGGGAAACGACCCCCCACCGCCGGCTGCGGCGCCACCAGCAGCAGCAGCAGTAGATGCCCGGGATTTTCGCTTCGTTCCGTGCGCCGAGTCGGGACCGATCATGCTGGAGTCGAGATTGACTTCGGGTGTACCATCTCTCGGGGAGCCACCTGAGCTGGAGCGCGGTGACCATTGGCCGGGGGAGCCACGGCTCGAGGCCATGGATGCCATGGATGTCATGGCGTAGTCGGGGATGGAGGTGATGGAAAGAGGAAGAGAAGGAGGTGTAGGGGCAGAGCAGAGGCAAGGGCTAGGAAACACACGAGAGGCGGAGAAGGTGTAAGGCTGGGCGGTGGCCGATGATTGGAACAGCGTGGCGTGACGGGCAGGACGACGAAGGCCCGAGGGCGCAACACAGCAACGAGGAACGAGGGCGAGAACTGCTGCTGCTGCGCTTGCGCTGCGTAGCGCAGAGCGATGGCCACCAGAAGAACTGGACTAGGTAACTAGGATATAGATGCAATGCAGAGTCTACCGCGTGTTGATGCAGCGCTGTCTCCTGCAGTGGGTAGGTAGTGGGAATGGGAGGGATCGTGTGCGGGAGGAGGAGGGCGAGGGCGAGGGCGAAATAGAATTACAAAAATGTAAACGGGGTGGGTGATGGCAACACGGTAACCGCAACTATGGTTCCATTGTGGAGAGAAGAGAATCGAAGCTTTGTCTGTTTGCAGCTTGCAGGCAGGGTGAATGCTGGAGACGCGGGTTTTTAGGCATGGCCAAGTCATCAGATCAAGATTGTTGGTGCTTGTAGCGGGCGCGCGTCAATTTACTTACGCCCTACCACCCTAGTGTAGATAGGGATACGATACTGGGTACGTAGCCTCGTCGCTGAGGGTATTCGCGCTACCGCGCTAGTCCACCTCGTTACAATAGCTGCAGTTTCCAAGGTTCTGAGCCCAGAACCCGGTACAGTATTTAAATGCCCACCTCCCACTGTGGCATTTTACAGGGCACCACACCACCTGCGTCAATCATCACGATCCTCTGAGAGAGCTTTACAGATGCACAGCCACACACACGCTACACACTGATACCAAGGTACCAACTGCTGTCTTATTATTAGAATCATGATGTATGATGTATGATACTGATAATTTGAATATTTATATTTATACGGCTTAACAAAGGCTCCTAGCTAGGTAGGTAGGTAGGTAGGTAGTTAGTTTTATTGCAACATTTTCGAATTCTTTCTTGGTCCAGGATACGTGTGTCGGGCATATAAATCGCAAACAGATTACCATGTAGTTGGGAAGCCGTAGTGAGGAACAAGGTAATGTTTTTATTATTTAGGAACACTCAATTCAGTTCGTCGCAAATGGATCCTATGCTGGTCCAACACGGCGCGAAGAACCATGAGCGAAGTTCTCAGCCGATATCTGCAAAAGGGCTATCTACCAGGCAGATGGGATCCCATCTCGTCCATATGACAGCATCATTGGAGCAGGCCCCAGACGTGCTCTGTGCATCTCAAAAGAGGTCTGGAAACTGTACCTGATTACCCAGACGCCATTTTCCCCCTCGCGAACCATCCTAGTAATTACCATTCTATGCTATGTCCATAGCCTGTACTGCCCTGTGATTTCCCACCGTCGGGGTGGGGGCCAAGCTCTCGCGCGTGAGAGAGCCCTGCCGAACTGAAACCCACGAGCGTTCCACTTTTTGTCTATGAAAGAAGATGCCGGCAACAAATCCGCAGCCATACGGAACATGTGTTCACCCCGTTCTATGAGGATGCGAGCAGAGATCTCATCTCCGTTCAGAGGGTAAAAGCAGGAACATGAATGGAGATCGTTATCGTCGTGAGAAGTATCGGTCCAATGTCTTTTGGAGACCAACCAGGTTCTAATAGATGAGATGTCTCCCAAGACATCGTTCAAGGTCTATCTCTGACCTCGAGACGTCTCATGCAGCTGCGTGGATGAAAAACCCGCAATCGTCTATGGGTATCAAGTCGTGGAGGGACACGAATGCGCAGCCGTAACAAAGACAAATGCCGTCTATCATATGCCGGAGTCTCATGCCGTAAGACTCGAACCTGCCGATCCGAATGGGTAGTCGAGGTTGCATGTGCCGTAGAAGAAATAGGTTGGAAACAATCGGCGACGCGCCAAAACCTTGTGTGAAAAGCACGGAAATGTACGAAATAGAAAATGGAAAAAGACAAATCTATGTGCTGCATCTCAATGCATTTGCCCACTTAAGAGATTTTGCAGGGGATTCGTCGAACACCCAAGTGGGGGCATATGTCACGAAGGACATATGGTCGGTGAGTTTACCACCAGGAAGCCTGGCCGCCAGGACCGCCGGGATTGCCGTAGCTGCCGCCCCCATAGCCAGGGCCACCGGAACCGCCGTAGCCACCGCCTCCACCACTGTAACCACCGCTCGGTGGGCCGCCAAAGCCACCCCCGTTATAACCGCCCGAAGCAGGGGGGCCACCGAAGCCGCCGCCGCCGCCGCCGCCGCCACCGAAACCAGGGCCACCACCACCGCCACCACCACCGAACTTCCGGAAATCACGGTTGGCGCTAGCACCACGGCCACGACCGCCAGATCGGCCACCGCGACCGCCACCACCGCCGTAGGAGCTCTCTCGGGCAATAGTCTCGAGGAATGCGGGGACCTCCTGGTTGGCTTCCTTGAGTAGATCAAGAAGCTCACGAACTACACCACGGTTGCCGCGGTTGAAGAAAGCAGTCGAGTGTCCAGTGTTTCCGGCACGACCCGTACGACCGATTCGGTGAACGTAGTCGTCAATATCCGTAGGCAGATCATAATTGACAACATGGGTGACATTAGGAATGTCAAGACCACGAGCAGCAACAGCGGTAGCAACAAGAATAGGGCAACGTGCATTGCGGAACATCTCCAACGCACGTTCACGTTCGCGCTGAGTGCGGTCGCCATGAATTGATGTTGCTGGGAAGTTCTGGTTGATCAAAAAGTCGGACAGCGAATCAGCCATACGCTTTGTTTCGACGAAGATAAGGGTGAGGCCGGCACCGTGAGTGTGTAGAATATCCAAAAGGACAGAGCGCTTGTCAGCATCTTCCACGTATTCAACCTTTTGGGTGATGTTCTCCGATGTAGAACCGACACGGCCAACGGAAAGAAAGACGTAGTCTTTCAAAAAGTCACGGGCCAACATCTGGATGTCCCGCGGGAAGGTGGCCGAAAACATGAGTGTCTGGCGATTCTGAACAGTAGGCATATCCTCGCCCTCTACAATGCGACGAATCTGAGGCTCGAAACCCATATCCAGCATACGATCAGCCTCATCAAGAACAAGGTACTTGATATTCTGGAGAGAGATGCGACCTCGCTCTATGAGATCCACAAGGCGTCCAGGCGTAGCGACCAGGAGATCACAGCCCCTCTCGATTTGGCGAAGCTGAGAACCGATGTCAGCACCGCCGTACACGACGCATGGCCGAACCCAAGAGCGGTATGCGAATTTGCGAGATTCTTCATAGATTTGGGACACAAGCTCGCGAGTTGGGGCAAGGATCAAAGAGGTGGGGTAAGCCTTTCGCTGGCGACCGAAGCCGCCCGCAGCATTGGCAGGGACGGGAGACGGCCCATTCAAGAAAGCCTGGGAAAGAATAGGGAACAAGAAGCCACCCGTCTTTCCGGAACCAGTCTGAGCGCAGGCCATGAGATCTCGACCGCCCATAACGATGGGGATAGAGTACTTCTGAACGGGAGTGGGGACCTTGTAACGGGCAAGCTCGATGTTGCGGATGAGATGCTCCTCCAAGGGGGGGTGGCTGAAGGTGAGCACAGGCTCGGGAACATCATGACCAGAGGCCTCGACGGGAATATCATCGTACTTCTCGAAGTTGATACCTGTGTGCTGTTTGGACGGATCATCGGGGGTGCCGAAGAGCTCGCGCTCAACGCGAGGGTTCGGAGGTCCGGGAATATGCTTGCCGTCTCGCCACTGACCGTCACCAGAGCCTCTAGCGTGGCCACCACCAGAAGCAGGACTGCCATATGCATTGCGATCGAAGTTGCGGTTACCACCCCAGCCACCACCCTGTCCCTGTTGCCGCTGAGGAGGCTGTTGCGGTTGAGGAGGGTATTCCGGAGCATGTCCAGGAGGAGGACCCCAACCCTCAGGACCAGGGCGTGCATCATAGCTATTGTTACTAAACCAGGCAATAACGTTAGTTAACAAGGCTTATGGTCTAGGAGTATACTTGGGTTGGACAGAAGCGCTGTGAATAGCAAAATAAGGGCTGTGGGAAACACTCGGTAGCAGAGCCGAGATAAAACTACTTACCCAGACCATGCACTTTGGTTGAGGCCATTCATAGCGGCAGGCGAAGGCCCAGGGGGGGGGGGCATGGGGGCATTACCGCCACCGCCCATCTTGCCTCGCATATGGGGAGGTATGTACGATCGACCGCCGGGAGGCGCCTGGTCGTTTAGGCTCAAGCCGTTCATATTGAGTTGTTCCGCCATATTGACGTTGAGGGAGAGTGGTCAAAGTGTAGAATGTGAAAACCTAATTTTCTGCAACACCCTGATGTTCGTTTGTTGACAAGTGATTGTTGTGATTATGGGAAAATTTTTCGCAATGTGCCCAGCCGATGGTGCCTCTCAAAGACAAAAGAACGAACTTGTTCTCTCTGAGAAAATGCAAAGTGGCAAGGAACGAAAAACAAATCAGAGAAGATAAAAGGCGTGTGAAGTTGGTCCTCTAACACCCAGGACCCCGTTGCGTGATGATTGAGGAAGGATGGAAAGATAGGTGAGAGTGGGAGGTGCGGGAAAGGAATGAATAAAAGACGAGTCGCCTAAGGGCAAAAAATTATTAGGTGTCTGTGGCCTGCAGGCTGTAAGTACCGTATTGGTGGATGCAGAAGGTACCCGTAATAGGTACCTGAGCTCGCGCAGATAGTGGTAGATGGGGTACCGTTCGAGAGGTAGCCTCAAATATCCACTTGTGTATTGGCCTGTTTTCCCCAGGAAAGAAAAGAAAACGATGACAAAACGAGATATCTTGGGAAAAAGAAATCTTCAAAGGATGGCTTTTGGACGATGCCCTTTATTTCATCTGATTCTCTGAAAAGTTTCTAGGAATGTCCATGAACGGATGGGCTGAAGGGGGCGACTTAGCAGTCTGTGTTTTGCAAAAAGAATGCAAAGCGCGAGCCTTGAACCTTGCTTGGGATGCCGAGCAACCAAAAGGGAAGGGTCTAGACTAGTACAGTATAGACCCACTGACTTTTGGCTTTTTAGTGGCTGCTACGCTGCAGCTGCCCCTATTTAGGACTAGCAGGAGGTACTGAAGATTAAGTGGCGGCGGGGAATAAAGACTTTTTACGCTAGTGCACACAATTTTGATAAGTACTTTAGGTACCTAAGGTATCCAAGCGTTTGGCACCTTCATAGTAGGTAGTACTTGTAGCTTACCTGGGTACCGATGTAGTCGGCGGAGCCGCTGTGATAGGTACCTACATGTCTGCTACTACCTAGCAGACAATCCAACGTCTGTAGGGTCACTGAACGACCGACCAATTACCTATTAGCCAGGCACTTCAATTGTATTTACCGGCCCGGGGGTTAGGGGAGGCATGTAGGTATCTGTAGAACCAGTCCATGTATACCTACCTCCTTATTTCCCATGTAGGTATAATACCTGTCTAGGAGTGGTTGTCTTAGTATCATAAGTTGGAAGACAACCTAGGTACCTAAGCATGATTGTTATTTGTTTAGGCGTGGTAATGGCTTGAGTAGAAAAAGTACCTGGGTAGGCCAAGATGCCAGCTATCTGGGTCTGGCCTGGAGGTAACAACAAGGTGAGGGGAGATAGATTCATAAGGTACTCATCTATGTACATAGTACCTAGGGTCGCTGAGAAGACATCTACTGTACTGATGTCATCCCAACCTGTGAGCAATCCGAATCGTGTCTGTGCTGACTGACGTCGTTTTGCCTCTCTCAGGTAGTGTCTTAGTGTGCAAATAGCACACTACGCAGCCTGATGGGGCAACTACTTACCTTAGGTAGGTAGGTAGGTACCTATTAGTACTCTTTAAAGGTATCTTCTCTCTAATTATCATATACAGTTCTACCATCGGTTGATGAAGTGCCTTGACTCATACCATTTCTCCAGGTCGAGTCACGAATTAAATAATGGAAAGTTGTTGCTGCTGAAATGATCACTTATATGTGGCGATTTATCTAGGGGTTTCCATCTTCAAGCGTTGGTGGTCTGATAGCCATCGCCTGGCCATCGCATTAGTTTGTTTTCTCGCTGCTGGAACCGGGCCCTGACTGATCCGCCAGAGGACACCGCCCGATTACATATAGTCGGGGCAAACTTGTACACCAGCATTCTTTGCCACCATCTGTGACCTGGCTCTGATTCGTTAGTAACCCGGAAACCGGGGCATCCCCCGTAACGCACTGATTTCGTCCGAGTGATTGATTGATTGATCACTGGGTTTATTGCTTGCAGACGATACGGCGGAATGCCTTCGCGGCAGTACTCGGACAAGCTTACACTTTTCCTCTCGTATTATGAAACGGAACAGGCATGTCCTGTACCGAATGAACTATCGATGAGGTAGTATTTCCTGGATAGAGGGATGCGTAAGCGCAATCCGTAGACTTCAAAATAAGACTGGTTATCTACGTTGTTTTGCCCGTACCGCTGAGATATGTAACAGGCAGGGGGAGGGGAGGGGAGGGGAGATGCAACTCTACGCAGCATGGTACCTACGTAAGTTGGTGGGTTTCCCAGCTCCAATGGGAACGTTTCCTGCAACATCAGACGCGGGGATCACGCACGCACCAACGCCGGTCTCACCGTCCACGTTTGGGGGCAGCCCAACTGCGAGGTCATGGTCGCAAAAACACACCGCTAGAAACGCAGCACCCTGCATATCGACGTGCGCCTGGCCTGGCCGTTGCGTGACTTGCACCTCTTGCCCACGGGATACGAGAATTGCCGTTAGGTTTACTCCGGCATTATTATCTTACCATACCAGGGGGGTGATTCGCTAGAACCATTTCATTATGACGACGTACTACTACTCAAGATTCCTATGTAAATTAAGCGTTGTTCGTCAGATGCTTCTTCAGCAGCACAGTGGTATACGCGAACTGATTCGATTTCATGTTCTCAAGTAATGAGTTCATACGAAAGAGATAGGGGCGTATGGATGCGCCGAGACAACTCTGTTTTGCTACGACTGTTGGTGCCAGAATCGTATTGGCTAGCCTTGCCTCTTAACTATTGACATCCTTCGCCAGCGTCTGGCATATTGGCGAGTTGAGGTCTAGGTTTATTTTCACGCTGCTAGGTAGACGCATGAGAGCGTAGTAGTAGCTCATCCGCTCGTTCCAGTTCGAACGCCATAATTCGCTCCGTGTCCGAAACGTAACTGAGCAGCTCACCAAATAGCCGATAGTGATTCTAAAAGCTTGGTCCTTCATTAGGCGTAGTCATGGGCTTTCCCCGGCATATCATCTTAAATTTACACGGTCAGCCCCAGTCCAGCCGTATCATTAGGGACACTTGACAATTTTGTCATCGTTGAACTCGATATCACGGATGCCATCCTTAGTCACTGCCTTGACTATCATGCCCTTGAAGTCGATGGGCATCCGTCTCTTCAGCTCATCGGTACACATTTCGAGAACTTTGATCCCCTGTACTAAAGTCATGTCTGGGTGGTGGTGCTTGTCCAGAATCGAGAGGCAATAGTATTGCGCATAGCCGTGGGCAGCATAAGGAAGTGGCGCCAGCGCCGCTAGGTAATCCAGCCAAAACAAGCTGGGCTTGTGGGTGATGGGGTCGACTCCTCCGATGAGAAGGTTCACATTGTAGGGCTTTCGTGAGCGTAGGCTTGTCGCAAGCTCGCCGCGTACGTAGTGTGCTAGGGCGGTGGGAGACAGGTCCGTTTCGTTTCGCATGGAATAGAGCTGGGCATTCGCTTGGATGTATTCGGAGAATTGTACTGGGCCTTGTGTTAGTAGAAGTCGGAGCCGCCAATAATGCTCCCAGACGCAACATGCCTGTATCGCCAGCTTCTCCAGAAAACGCTACCAGCGTGTGCTTGTTCAGTTGCCTGGTCTTGTCGTCGGATGCTTTGAGAATAGTAGCTCCTCGCATAGCAGCCTTGGAGGCTGCGATCAAGGTGAAGTCCTTGCCCGTGATTCCCAGCAACACCTCCCTAGCAAAATGTCAGTATCTAGCGTGGTTCTGGTGAATGATGAAGCGGATTTCTTACATGTTGACGAGATACGGCGTTCAAGAAACTCTGCGAGTTGGTGATTGCGGTTGGATAATGGGTGACGAAAAAGACGTATCTTTTGTTTTGGTGAATACCGAAGTGGAATCGAGCGTCGTGTCAGGCGTACAGCTGAAAGAAAGGTCAGTGGTCGGGGATGGTGGAAGCTGCTGAATGCTTCAAACAATAGGTACGTACGATGTCACTGGGATAGGATCACGTAGACGCGCAAGGAAGCTACAGCCTAGTCAGCCTCATCAGAGCTCCAACATGCTTGGTTAGGTACTAGGTAGGTGGGTAGGTGTGTTTGTGGAGCGCTGTTCTAGGCGGGTCGGACGTCACAGGCGACGAGCCACAGCACAAACTAACGGGTACCTAATCCCTACGTACACCTGTACGTGCGCTGTAAACAATCACCTACTACCTCCTAATGTACCTACCTAGGTACTTAAGTAGGTAAGGCTGCTGAACCTAGGTAGGTACGTACCCCGAGTCCCACTCCCGATTTCCCGATTTCCCGACAGATGCGGCAGGGGGTTCTTGCTCTAACTATCGCTTATCGTTATCGGCGGACTGCCCAGAACTTTTTTTGACGAAGAGCTCTCTTGGATAGAAGTAAGTTCGAAACGCACGGCACAGCGTCATTGGAAAGGGAGGCCTTCGCCCTGACAAGATGTCTTCGTTCTTCTCTATTCCGGGGGCTCAGAAGAAGCGCAAGCGCGACAACGACGGCCCTGCGAGCAAGAGACCAGCGCGACCGCGTCCCCCCACTACCAAGTCGCAAGCTGCTCCCAAGAAGCGAGTCGAGCGAGTCGAGCGAGCTGAACGAGACGACGAGATATCGTCGGGAAGCGACCTTGAATCTGGTTCTGAACCTGCCGAAGACGAGGATGTCGATGTCTCGGAATCGGACGACGACCATGACGAAACCGCAGCTCAGAAAAGACTACGGCTAGCCTCTCAATACTTGTCCCAGGTACGGGAGGAGGTCGAGGCCACCGGTTGGGATGCCGAACAGATTGTGAGAACACCTCATTGCGCGTGATGGGATCCTCACTGGCAGTCGCTCTAACCTCCTGCGATTAGGACAAGGACATGATAGCTGCTCGACTGGTAATTATCACCGACAACGAACTCTATGAGTGCAATCTAAAGATATCGCTTCTAGGAGGACGATGTGGCAGAAAGTAAAGGAAAAGTCTTCCGGCATGTTGCATCGGATATCGACCTCGACTCGAGACCGACAATGTTCCGAGATAATACGCATACAGTTACGTCTGTGGCTCTCTGCTCGCCTTTTGTATACCTCGGTGAGCAAACCCCGCGGCGGATCGCGTTAGATGTTGCCCCAAGCCACCAATAACTGACTTCGCAAATCAAAGTCACGAAAGATTCGCAATTAATAAAGTACCGGCTGCAACCTCCCCCTGATGAGCAATACAAGCAAACTACTCGAAAGAAGCCTAAGAGGCAAGCACCGCCCCGAAAACGACCGCAGCGGCTTGCCTCTGTGAAAGGGAGGCACACAAGAGCTGGGGATAAGAATTTTAAGGGCCATGTTGGGCAGATATTATGTGTCGCAGCAAGTGATGACGGAAAATTCGTTGTTACAGGCGGCGACGATAAAAGAATCGTGGTTTGGAATTCTAACCTCAAGCCCTTGCGGGTATTTACGCACCACAGAGATGCAGTGACCGGATTGGTCTTCCGCAGGAATTCTCATCAGATGTATTCATGCTCGAAAGACCGCACTATCAGAGTTTGGGTGGGTTCCTTTTAGCCTTCACGTCTCCTTCTCATGCTTGCTTTCTGAGTGTAACGCTGATATAGCAACGCAGAACTGCGATGCTCTCGCATTTGTTGAGAGCTTATTCGGTCATGCGGACTCGGCTCTAGACGTCGACGCATTAGCATTGGAGCGGCTTGTGTCAGTAGGAGCAGTAAGCAATCCTAAAAGCCCACGTTGACTCGTTTTCGAGGAATTCTCGTTCTTAATCCTACATATTCCCGAAGGCCTGTGCTATGAATAAACGACAGCTGACCTATGATTTTAGAGAGACCGGACAGTTCGCCGTAAGTCGCTTCGCAACATGATTTTTTTTTTTCGTTGGATTCCTATACTATCTTTCCGTGCGCAGCTTCGTGTTAAGAATAATTATCTGCTGCTTCCTTTCCCTCCGGAGGCAGAAGCTAATAGTCTTTTAGTCTGGAAAGTAGCGGACGAGACGCAACTGGTGTTCCGAGCTAGTTCCGGGACGGGAGATAAGAAAAAGCAAATCGACCAAGGAGTGGTAAGCTTCTTTCATTATCCTATTTCCAGTCGTAATACCATATCAGATTAATCATGCTTAGATTACTGACTGACCTCTGATGTAGGATCCTAAATCACTTGCTGCAACCGGAAGCCTCGACCGGGTAGCATACATTGACGAGAGTTATTTCATTACCGGGTCCGATAACGGGTGTATTTCTTTGTAAGAATTTATTATTTTCCCCTCAGTTTGCCTATGGTGAAGGGGTTGAACAATCCTTATCCTGTGCTCACCACAATTCTCAAATTGCTTCTACACCCCATACTCGAACAGTACTGACCAATGCAGATGGACGCTATCTAAAAAGAAACCGCTGGATACTATCGTAAGAGCGCATGGGTTAGAGGATCCTTTAGCCCCTTCGGTTGCCAGCTCAGAAGAGCATCCTTCCGCTAAAGTTGTGCCTCCACCGCAACCCCGAGGAATCACGAGCCTCCGCGCTTTACCATATTCTGACTTAATTCTTTCCGGTAGCACTGACGGGTTTATTGGTATGTATCCAATCTTCTGAGCATAGCCTCTTGGATTTTACTTGGATCAATCCATCAAGATCAATGCTAACTATTTCGTAGTGAGTATACTTAGAGGCTTAGCAAGGCTACACAGCGGTTAAGTCTAGAAAATCGAACTAGGATCCATACTAACGTCCCTTCTCTTAGCGCGTCTGGAAATTCGACGAAAAGGATAAAAAACTTGAAAGTGTCGGTATACTTGGGCAGCCAAGCAAGGCAATAACTGCAGGTGGACTAGTAAATACAGTCTTGCCAGATGCGATGGACACCAGCAACGAAGATGAGGAGGACAACAATGCCGGTGAAGCCGGCACTACCAGTGCAGCAGCAGCTAAGCCGTACCAAATCAAGGGTGTTGTTAATGACATAGCGATTATGTCTAGGGGTAAAACGGGGGATAATGAGACTTTCAGTGTAGTCTGCGCGGTTGGAAAGGAACACAGGCTCGGAAGATGGGGTTCGAACATCAAAGGCGCCAAAAACGGCGCCGTGGTGTTTGAGTTACGGAAAAAGTCGAGGAAAGGAGGTGTCAAGAGTGGGGTGAACGGGGGTTAAACAAGCGTCCAACGCAAAATGAAAGCAATCGCAACGCTCTTAGATGTCACTGTGAAGTATACCGCTGAGGTAAAAATTAGGTAGCGTGCTAGAAGAGGCTGTCTGTATATTGTGCCTAGTTCCAGCATGCCAGAGCTAGTATTGTTATACAAAAAGATACCCTACTAAATACGTGGTACTCAGACGTCTTTACATCAGCGGATTAAATCATACCCTGTACGCAGGCACTTGTTAGGGTATTTTCGCTAATGCCATTACAATTCTCCCATTCTTATAATCAGTTACATCAAAGACCGTGGCTATTATAAGCCTGAAGTTCCCGTAGTATATTTTACATCCATTTATCCATCACATCTACGCATACGAAACTAAGTAGCGTACGATTGTAACTATAAAATCATCTCGTCATAAGAAAGGGGTCTATATAACCTCCATCCGGGTCTCTTTTGATTCATTCCACTCTTCGCCCACCAACTCCTTTTAAATAAGCAAAACATCAACTCTGCATACGTTCGTTAATGATCTTATACTCTTTCCGCTGCTTAGTCGTCTTCGTGAGCGAGTGCTTCGCTTTCCCGATAGCGCGGGCCATGGGCTGAAAGACGTAGTTCTCGCCTATCCAGGCAAGTATCAGGAATACGACGCCGAGAACCACAAGCGTGACCTTGAAATAAGTACTGATACGCGTGAGCTGCATGAGCTTGCGGAGCCAGTGTGCCGGTGTGAAGACCATGTATATGACTATGGCGAGGGCGAACACGATGGTTGTCATGAAGGGGTCTAACAGAATGATTAGCTCAGGTGATAATGCTTCACTCGCTGACTTGTGGGATCGGGGCTGGTATTTGGCTTTTAGAAAGAAGGGACTGGGACCATAGAGCATAGAGGACGAAGCAGTGTCCGTTTCGATGACGAGCTGTATAAGGGCTGGAATACGAAACTCACAATTCTGCGTCATTGGCTGCCGGAAAGGCTTCCCTGCACTGAGCACCACGCCAATGAAGATGTATTCAAAACAAGACACTAGAAATAGCGCAGTATTCTCTGAATTCTTGACGTTGGACTTCTCCGGATTCACATGGGGTGGAATGTACCTTGCAGGAAAGACTAATTAGTGACGTTTTCTTATTCGGGCTTGGGGGTTACGTACCACTCCTGCTGTTGTACAATGAGGAACGAGGCTGCTTGAATGAGAATGCATATCATCATTTGACCAAGAAGCGGCGCAAGAACCTTCCGGGATACCAGATTGGCCGTCGGTCGTTTCTTGCTCAGTACCGGGTAGGGTCCGGACCAGCCCACTGCCAGAACAGTTAGTATGTTGGAATGGGTCTGTGGCTACGTGGGAAGACTTACTGAAAATCGCAATAGGTAATATAAGTAAAACGTCGATGAATAAGAACTAGTACGTTGGTAATCAGTAAAGGACGGGAGAAGATATTGTAGCCAATCTAACCTGGAAGTCACCTAAGTTCGAAGCGGACGCATAGAGGAAGCTGACTGAAGTGAACTGGATTGCGGAGTAAAGACTCATATACTTAAAGCAACTGAAGCTGGTAACAAGTGCAGCGCGACCCTCTCTGTGGAGTGGTTAGCAATGGTTGGAGACATTATCTTTAAACAGATTTAAACGAACCTAATAACGTCAGGGACGCATCGAATATCGAATACCCTCGACGTAAATGGTGCGGCTACTGATGCTTCTGCTTCCGACAGAGATATGCCAACATCTGCCGCTTTCAATGCACCACAATCATTGGCTCCATCGCCGCAGAATCCACAGCAATAGCCGATACTTTGGAGTTTCTCAACTAACTCGTGCTTCTCATCCGGAGACATCCGCGCGAATATTTTGCCACGGACGAGCATCTAAGCCGTGTCAGGTTGATACGCGCCCATTAAACTTACGAAACTTGACCCTACTGACCTTTTTCATAACCTCGTTTGGAGCGAAATCAATGATCCACCGAAACACATCGCCACTTATCGCGAGTGAATAGTTCTTGAGGTTGGTTATATCATACGGTAGCGAGGCATCGCGTTCGACCGGTACGGGGAGCGGCTATAATGAGAAATTTAGTCACATCATTCAGAGAGCGACGAGGTTTCGGGTCATACAAGTAGAGTCCGGTCATCTAAATGATACGCAGTGTCGTCTATACTTTCCCATTGAAGACGTGCATTCGGATCACGGGAGTTGCCCTCCACAAAACGCGGCACGAAACAGTGGGCAGTTCGCTCGACCAGACCACAATTCCTTGCCACGCTGATAGCTGTCAGAATATTGTCTCCTGTGACCATGATCGATCCGATATTCGATTGGTTGAGCTCCTTCAGAACTGCAGCCGTTGTTGGTTTCAGCTTGTTCTCAAAAATGATGAACCCTAAGAACTCAAGGCCCGCTTCAACTTCTTCCCTTTTAATCTTCTGGGATTTGACCCAGGACAGTTTCTTCAAGTGCTTCGTAGCACATGCGATAACACGATATCCCTTGTGGGTATAATACGATAAAAACTCATCGTAATCGTCAGGAACTAGGTATGTTAGTTTCTAGTGACACATGTCCTAGGTAGGGAAAAGGAGCGGGGCCGTACAGCTTTCGGGCCGGCAAATGTCACGCATGCATTCTGGTGCACCCTTCACATATATGTCTCCCTGTTGTTGGCCGAATCCTCGGACAATGACACTAGCTCTCCGTAGCTGAGATACGAATTCGAAGGATCTCAAAACTCCAAGTTCGAGGGGAGCCTAGAGCAGCGTTAGATATCAAGACTGGGTTATGCCACATCAATCGCACTTACATTTGTGCCGTTGACGTTCGCGTACTCGTCGGTATCATAAAGCGGCGCCGGAGGAGGCCGTGCGATTGAAGGAGAGAGGCCGCCATGCTCGTCATCTTCTTGGTCGCCTCCACCTTGTACACCTTCTTCAAATAGCCAGCCCGTAAACTCGAACATCTTCAGGTCTAACGGATCCCCGACCAGCTCCCCATCAACGGAACGAAGGGAGTGGCAAGTAGCCATAGTAAAAAGCGCCGCGCGGTTAATATCATATTTATCACCAGGGCCGGAAGCGAGGCTCGAGTGGGGAATTAATGCTGATGCTTTTGAGACGACATCGTTGAATCGTTTGGTTGACCGTGATACTAGCCTGACACCGAGAACGTCTAAGCCATCTTCTGTGAGTGTGCCCGTCTTGTCAAAGCACATGACATCGAGCTTGCCACCGACATTAACCCTTTGCGGACTTATACAAAAGATTTGCTTCTTCCTGAGACGACTTAGAGCAAAATTGGTTCCAATCGTTAAAGTAGCTGGCAGTGCTGGTGGGACTACAATGGTAATCAAATCCAGTGCTCTGACAATAATCAAGTGCCAAGCTAGCCCGAGGCGGACGAAATTGACGAACGAAACGACGAAACCCAAGAGCGCAATACACCCCATAACCGAAATATATCGAAACGAATCTCGATAGAATTTGAACCCCGATGGCTTTGGAAACAGCATAGACCGGACTAGAGAGCCTTTAGTCGTGTTAAATCCCGTCCGCACAACCATAGCTAGCGCTGCGGCCTCGTCGTCTCTGTCATCATGTGGTCGCCTCGCACGGATTATTTTCGTCCCACAAAACAAAAAATGGCGAGCTGCCTCGGGGGTGATTGTCGAGGCACCAAGATTCATAATCTGAAGTGTCTCATCGGTGGCTGGGATCTTGGAGACCGGGACTGACTCCCCGGTGAGCATACTCTCATTTACTATACAATCTCCGCTCAGTAGAATACTGTCACTAGGGAACTGCGTAAGACTAGGGTCGCTAATTTCATACACGTCCCCAGGAACCAGGTCGCTCGAGGAGACGTTTGCCCCTGCAAAAGTGCATTAGCAGACTTAAAAGCTAGCATGGCAAATTCAACTTACAGAAACCATTGCGAAGAACGCGCACGTCGCACTCAAACCGAGATATGTCCCGCAAACGCTGCATTGTCTGCTTCTGTTAGTAACTACATGAGAAATAAAAACACGAAAACACTTACAGCACGCGTCTCGACAAGGGTTGCAATGATACTCCCTGCAGACATAACAAAAATACATATTGCATAATAGTAGTACTGATCTACAGACCATAGAATCAGACTCGCGACTTGGAAAACATAGAAAGGGTGAAAGACCTAATAGTTCAACTTAGTCTCGATCACTACATTCTGGGTAGGGTAACGCACCTCGTCCACTAGCAGCTGGGGAATCGACTTCTGTTCAATGTCTATCAAGTTTGGACCGAAAACACGCTCCCGTTCGTCTTTCTCGTCTCCGTCGATGCCGGTTCGAAGGGTCCGAACGGTCGTCCAACTGGGGTCTTTCCAGCCATTGCAGACAAGAAATTTATCTTTAAGTGGATGGAAAAAGAAGCGGACATAACGGTAGTCCAAAGTCTGCAGTTCGTTTATAATAGGATCCCCATCGTCTTCGAGTAGTTGTGCAAACATTTTCTCAGGGGCCCCAAATACGGTAGAAAGTGGTCGGTCATAAGGTTGGCGCTTGACATTCAAGATGACCATCTCACCCCATTGGTTCTATGTGCCTTTGAATTAGAACACACGGCAGTGACATGATGAGACGGGGCAATAGACTAACCTCAAGGACAACCCATTGACACTCGCGAAGTGGGCAAGGCTCTCCTATCAACTTAACTTGCCACCTAGGCAGCCAGCGCAAAAGCAAATATGCAAGGCCCAAAGTCAACAAGCACAGTAAGATGTAGGCTAGATAGCCAACGCGGCCGGTCCGAAACCCTGCTATCACAATAGTGAGATCTTCGCTAACAATGTGCAGTTTCTGACTAGTCCGACCGTAGACGCGACCACTCGCATCAGTCAAGGCACTATCAGTTCGAAGGAGTCGGGCATGAACGGAGGATCTCGATTGGGTAGACGACCTCCTCCTGTGCATAGCATAACCCTGAGCACTGCCGTTCTCAATCTCACTATCTGTGGCTTCTTCTGCGTCATGCCCCGGCTCGAAGGGAATGTCGTCAATGTCAAAGGAGACGGCTCCGTCTTCGACATATTGCTGCTCGGTCTCGAGTCCGTCTGCCTCCTCATTGTAGTACGTGAAACTGGTGGTGGAGTCGGCGCGTTGGCGACGGTGGGAAAAGGCAGAAACACTCGTCGGCAAGCTCTCGGCGATAGGTCCGGAGAACAACTACAGGCAAGACGTGGTCAGACGAGCGGACATCCATATCCCGGTATCGCAGCAAAGTCACGCACCTCATCATGAGCCATCTCTACGTCCTCAAATACGCTGGCGTTGCTCTGGTTGGAGCCGAGCCGGTAGAGAGGAGCAACGTTCGGGCGCCCTCGAGGCGCGACATCTTCGTTATCGTCCAGGTCCATGGCGAAGCACGGGACCGCCCACTTTAGCCTCGCCGCTACGCCAACCCTAACTCAATGCCTGGTGGTCCAGCGGTGCTTATAATGGTGCCTTTTCCGCCGCAGTAGCTATAGACAACTGCTCCTCGTTCACCCCGTAAATGAGCATTTGGGGGTTTCGAGGGGGTTACCGATATCGTCGCGTTGGGGACATTGGAATTGTCCAAGCATGCGACTGCGACGCTAGCCGCGGGTAGTATCCGCACCTTATCTTTCCTTATCTTAGTCTACCTACACGATCTACGTCCTGGGTCTGACCTCATAGCTCGATTATGGTCCCCTCGAGAGAGAAGCCTGCACAAAAAAGAAGGGGATTAAGATTTCCTCTCTCTCACCTAACTAGAAGAGACGCATTGGTGAGCTGTTACTAGACATGGAATATGTGTTCCTTCTTGGAATGATGCCGGCACAACTTTCTCATTCTCCAATCGACTATTAATCGAGTGGAGGTGGCTCTCATGTCAATGCACTCTGGGCAGTGTCTGGGGTTGACTTGCCCCGCCGGTTTGAATGCTTTTTGGTGCTTTATCGATAGTCTGGAAGATAGCGATAAGGTTTACAGTACTAGGGTCCTGTCTATCAAAATCAAATGGCGCTAACTACTCGCATTTCCTATTTCAGTAAGACGACGACTCAACAGACCAGGTACGTAGGTTTGACACATTTTGATGTTTTTTCCCCCCTGGAGTTGTAACTGCTATGCATGCTACAGTACACATTACGGGCGAAGGGAGGGGGTCGCTTTTGATTTGACCTATATCATTTTCTGATATACCGACGCGGAGACAGCTGGCATGCAGCATTGGGCAGGACCGGTTTGCAGAGAAAGCCTATGACGTGAAAATTTCCCTCTCATCTACTGTTGCCCAAAGGAAACACGAAACCTGAAAATGGCTGCATGTGTGTGCGTGTAGGTTTGTGAATGGCCACCCTAGCAATACGAACAGTTCACTCTTGATTTCCTTCATGGGCGGATCTTCGAGGAGGGTGGCCCTCATTGTTTGTGTTGCTAGAGCCTCACTTGCGGAAAAGCTATTTGTTTGTTTGCCTGTTGCGCGTCCCCTCTATTTCATACTACAGGTGCTTGCTAGTTGGCACTTGGCATAACTCATCGAAGTCCGTCTATTACTTGGGCACCTATTGTAGCCTGTGTATTACCTCGCCAGCTACCTTTTGGTCTAGAACCTACAGAAACTGAACAGACCTAACGTTGTGCATGAAGCAAGGCCAAAGCAACTCCCGCCGATACTTCCACAGGATCCGGTTACTCTCGAAGGGATGGAACCCCTTATATAATTTCTGCTCAAGTAGGGGGGGAGGCAGGTATTTGACAGGCTGTAGCGACGAGGCGGGATGGCACGCAAGGAGTTGTTCTTCACCACTTAGACTACCGGTGAGCTCTTGTATGGACCTACAAAGGAGACCATTGGGAAGTTGGCCTCACCAAAATCCAACAAGGTACAATTGTACCTACTGGGCGAACTATTAGGTACAAACCACTACTGGTATTTAATATGCTAGTTTCACGTACCTTTCTCTTCTGAAGTCCCTAAAGCTGCCCCGATTTGGTTGGAGCCTCGTACTAGCTTCCCACCAAATTTATAACCCCACTAGCCGCAGCGTACAGCGCAGGTAGGCCGATACTTGTAGGTCAAGTACCTACCTACCTAATCACGGGTGCTACCAGGACTGTCCTCCAGAATCCCACCTGCCCGGGCTCTGTAGGTATGCTGTACTCCCGTGCGTAGTCGCTAGGCAATTTGAACAACCACGTCCGCCATCAAACTTGTCTTCCCCATTTCACACACACTCATCTGAAGCCTTTTATTCCTCTCGTCCTCCTCTCCTCTCCTCTCCCCTCTCCTTCAAGCCAAACTCCTGCCTCTCTTGTGAAATTTGTTTCCTCTGTACAACTTCAATTTCGTCCTGTCCTCAGCTGCGGTGGACTCGGTAGCAATATCTAAGCCTGCTAGCTTAGAACCTGCCTAGGGACAGCGCTCTTAGACGTCAAAGACCCAGACCTGCAGACCCGCCCGCTTCATCGACCGCCTCCCACTATCAGAACCCACTATCCCTGCCCTTTTTCTCCGCCACTTTTTTTCTCCCATCCTCCTCCCAACACTTTACAATCCATTGTCTCGAGACGTCCGTGATCAAGAGTATTCACCATGGCCGAGCCCATCAAGAATCGCCGACCTGAGGTCACTGCGCCGTATGTAGACACCCTCGCCACCATGCGCCCTACATGCGGTACAGATGAGACAGACTGACGCCGAACTATGATATCTAGTACCCCGCAGAATACACCCGCCAGCAATGCACCCATCTCCTCCCATGCCCAACAGCCGGGTGTTGCCAGCATCAAGGAAGGTGAGTGGCCTCTGTAGTTCCCCATCTCCCACTCTGCACAACTAACTCCCTTTTGTGTAGAGGACCTGGACCGTGCCGCCGCCGCGTCCATCTTTGCCCAGAACCCCCGACTAGTGCAGATGATTCAAGGTCGCCTTGGCTCCCTCGTAGGCCGATCCTCTGGCTATATCGAATCTCTCCCTGCCTCTGTTCGCCGACGTGTCGCCGGTCTCAAGGGCATCCAAAAGGATCACTCGAAACTTGAGGCAGAATTTCAGGAGGAGGTTCTTCAGCTGGAGAAGAAGTACTTTGCCAAGTTCACCCCTCTCTACGAGAAGCGCGCCCAGATTGTCAACGGCAAAGCTGAGCCTACCTGCGAAGAGGTCGAGGCTGGCGAGGAGGAGGACGATGATGAGGAAAAGGATGCTGAGAGCAAGGCCGAGCAGCCCGAGAAGTCGTCAGACGCTGATGAGGTTTCTGGCATTCCCGAGTTTTGGTTATCGGCCATGAAGAACCAGATCTCTCTTGCCGACATGATCACTGAACGCGACGAGGAGGCTCTTAAATCTCTGGTCGACATACGAATGCAGTACCTCGATAAGCCCGGCTTCCGCCTCATCTTTGACTTCGCAGATAATGATTACTTCACCAACAAGACCATCACCAAGACCTACTATTATCAGAACGAAAGCGGATATGGTGGTGATTTCATTTACGATCATGCCGAAGGTAACAAGATCAACTGGAAGGAGGGCCGGGACCTCACAGTTCGCGTCGAGAGCAAAAAGCAAAGGAATAAGAGTACGCAAATAAGCGCCCGCACCAACTTGAGATTTCTGACTAATTCTTCGCGCAGACACTAAGCAAACTCGTATTGTCAAAAAGACTGTACCCACTGATTCATTTTTCAACTTCTTCTCTCCTCCTAAGCCCCCCACCGACGATGAGGAGGACGCCGCCAGTGACATCGAAGAGCGCCTGGAGCTTGACTACCAGCTTGGTGAAGACATCAAAGAGAAACTAATCCCACGTGCCATCGACTGGTTCACGGGCGAAGCATTAGCTTTTGAGGAGGTTGACGACCTCGACGATGATGGATTCGTGGATGAGGACGATGATGAGGACGATGATGATCTCAGTGAAGATCGCGACGATGACGAAGAGGAGTCAGAAGATGATGTATGTCCATTTGGATACTTTCATTCCCCTCTTTGCAAGCTAACCTTCTTTTCTGTAGGATGACGGTGCAAAACCGAAGCAAGAAGCTCAAGAATGCAAGCAGAGCTAGAGAGCACATACTCACTCATGGGGCTTCATACTTGCTGTTCAGGCAAAATCTAATGGACAAAAGTGGCCGAGTCATATCCGCTATGTCTCGTCCTTACTCAGGTTTACTGCTATCTTCCACCTGACGACGGCGCACATGATCGGCCCATGCCGCAGGGATCATGTTAGGTCTGCAACTCTTTCTCCCGAAAATAGACTGGTCTTTTCATCAGGGTTTAGGCTGCTTTCAGAATCTTGTTCTGTATTGATGGTGGGTTTTCAAGTTTCGCCCTGGCCACGGCTAATGCCAGGGTGGGTTGTTGGGTTGGAAGGGAAAAGTGGTAGCATATGGTCTGGAGAGCCAGGTAGGCTTTTGAAGTTAAGCTTATGAAGTACAACTGAAGGTACTGGCTTATTCCGCGCAACAGAGCGGCCCGACTGAAATTCAGATGACTTTACATCTACTTTGCATACATGTATGTCTACACTGTTCACGAACTGGGAGGCTACTTTCGCATATGTCCGTGGGTGATGCTAGCTGCCGCTTCTGTCTATTTATTTCTCGTAATAGAACAGGGACTCTGTATCAGATAGTTAAACGACTGCATGAAAAGAAGGTGTATGCAGTGGGCTATTCAAACAGTTTGACCGCAAGTTTCGACCAAGAGCCCCAATGAACTACGGAGTCATAAGTCCCATCTGGGGAAATAGTAGCTCACGCCGCCTTTGTTCAATAGGCATGAACGCAAAGTAGTGCTTTATGTTGTGTCTTATTGACCAGATACCCGTAGTTTCATGTTGTCTGTCCAGCTGTTTGAATATTCAAAACGATCTAGCTTGTGCGGTGTGGGAGTGAAATCGAGTTACTAACAGAATTGCTCCAAATCCTAAGGTCTGAACAAAACAGCCAAACCAAAATTGAACGAATCAATAATGGAGCAAGTACGATGGAGAACAAATAATTGATCGACGGTTTGGGCAAATCAACTTGGGTCCGGGCTATTGGCTACAGCGGCATAAAGGTGCCAAGATGTACTTAAGGTACGGTTGTCCCGTCGCTATCCCCCAACCTCTGGCCCTCGGTTGGGTCCCTTGCAGGAGCGGTTATGCCGTGGAGCTGTGGCGGGCGCGTAGTGCTAAAGAAAAGATGTGGAAAAAAAGCCCCCGGCCACTCATTTCCACCCCAGAAAACATATCAACTACAGAAATTTGACGTATATGATGCGCCCGCATTATTATTGCAAGAATCAATACGAAAACTAAGTCTCATGTCTGTGTTTGAGTTGCCCGTTACTTGACCCGAGGTACTCCCTGTAATACTGTAAATGTTAATTAAGAGAAACGCGCATCGTGCCACATGGCTTCCTAGGTGCCGTACCCGGGGAAACTCGCGCCAGCGAAAGGTTTTATTCCCCCTTAAACCTTGTGGTCAATAACAACAACATTGAAATGCGCGACAGTTATGTCTGTGCTTGCGATCCAATGATGGAAGTCTGGAGGGCAGCATTGATCTCATCTCTCTCACTCTCGTACAATTATGGGGTGCATGCACATGTAGCATGTAGTAAAAGCGTCACGTATGTACGGAGTACGTAGGAGCGTCGTAGGTATAATCAGAGATGACCTAATCCGAATAAAAAAAGTGATGGCCCATCCACGAAATAATCTTGTCATTTATGCGCAACGCAGGGGTGACAGGAACTCAATTCCACCCTTAGGCTTCCCAGGAAACCACAGGTACAGCACGCTTTGTCGGTGAGGTGCGCACAAGCCCAACTACAGACAAAAGGGTTGACAACCGCCATCGGCTGCTTCTGGTACACATAACATTAAACGAAAAGACGGACTAGAGGAGACTCAGAAAAGTAGCCGTTACGTGATATGAAGCGGTGAGAAGCGTGGAATAGGAGGTTGCGGGTACGTTGAATGTTGAGTCGTGGTGCATAACCCACTACCTACCTAAGCTTAAGTTACCAGGAGGGAGGTACATATGAAGTAGACAAGCATGTTGACCCTGGATTGAGGTCCTAACCTAAACGGGTAATATAGTGGACCTAGCCGGGTTGATTGGCAGCTACCTCTGTATGTAAGTGTACCTGTCTCTACCTACTCTAGGTATCTAAAGAACTAAAGTACGTTCAGTAGGTAGTTAGAGTACCGTACCAAGATCAACGCAGCGCCTACTGCGGCCTGCTGCGTAGAAGCGCTACCCACATGTAGGTAAGTTAGCAGAATCACTGAATCACCCGCAAGCTTGCGTGCTGTATGCGCTGTACGGCATAGACCATGTTCACCTTTTTCTACCCCTGTTCCTAGAGCTCACGCTATGCCAAAACAGGCTAGGCGCCCTCCCTTTATCCCCCAATTTCTACTCCCCATATCATCTTTCTTTCCCAGAGGTTGGTAGGAGCGAATAAGGGTCTATCCAGCTCTAATCTGTCACCACCACGACTCCTAACGCTCGACAACACCAGCCATCTTCTCGACCTCCCTTGTTGTTTGTTTCCTGCTTTCCCGTCTTTTCGGGAATAGGTTCTAAAATCTTATTCAGATACCCTCTGTTGTCCCGCGTCGTGCAGCTGTTCTGCGACGAACCTGTGTCATCAGTAATCCTGTACTTTACGTAAAACCCTCCTGAATCACGATACTCTCTCCTATACTCGACACGGATGCCTTCAGCGCTGGCTTCCTCCTAAGTTGCTCTCCGACTTTCCGATTCCTCGCGACGCGCCGCATCTGATACCCGACATTACCTCCGTCTAATACACCTCGATCAGCCTCCCATGTCGCATAGCTACGATGTTGGTACGAGAGCTTGGCAGCCCGATGCCACTGAGGGCTGGGTGGCATCCGAGGTTATCAACAAGTCTGTCGACGGCGACAAGGTCACGCTGACCTTCAAGCTTGGGAATGAAGAGGTATGCAGATTCTACCCAACTCGTTGTTGCTTTAACAAGAGTCGTGAGCTGATCACTTCGGTGCTTCGCTAGACCAAGGATGTTGTGGTGTCCGTAGACGCTTTACAGAATGGCAACGACCCATCCTTACCACCGCTCATGAACCCATCCATGCTCGAAGCTAGCGATGACCTCACGAACTTGTCCCATCTCAATGAGCCTGCTGGTATGCTCTTCGCCACCGATGTCTGCGACTTGCTTTGAGCCACGGTTGCTAACCTGTCTCCTAAAGTCCTCCAAGCAATTCGACTTCGATACGCCCAGAAAGAGATTTACACATACAGTGGTATAGTGTTGATAGCAACAAATCCTTTCGCCCGTGTCGATTCGCTCTATGTCCCGGGCATGGTTCAAGTATATGCTGGTAGACAGCGCGAAACACAAGCGCCACATTTGTTTGCCATTGCGGAGGAAGCATTCATGTAGGTCGATACCACCGTGCCTCAAGAACAAATGTGGCTTACACAGAACACAGAAAAATGATAAAAGATGGCCGGAATCAGACTGTCGTCGTTTCTGGAGAGTCCGGTGCTGGAAAGACGGTTAGTGCCAAATACATCATGCGCTACTTCGCAACGAGAGAATCGCCGGACAATCCGGGCGGCCGATCGAGGAAGGGCTCCGAGGCGATGAGTGAGACGGAAGAACAAATCCTAGCTACCAATCCTATAATGGAAGCTTTCGGTAATGCTAAGACCACACGGAACGACAACTCCTCACGATTCGGAAAGTATATCGAAATCATGTTTGATGACAAGACAAACATCATTGGAGCACGAATCCGGACGTACCTTTTGGAACGGTCGCGATTGGTATTCCAACCCTTGAAGGAAAGGAATTACCACATCTTCTACCAGTTTCTGGCAGGCGCCACAGACAAGGAGCGACAGGAACTTGGACTTTTGCCGGCTGAGCAGTTTGACTATCTTAATCAAGGCAATGCGCCTGTGATTGATGGGTTTGACGACCAGGCCGAGTTTCTGGCCACAAAGAGCTCGTTGAAAACAATTGGAGTTGACGTGGCCCAGCAGTCGGGTATCTTCAACCTACTTGCTGGTCTTTTGCACCTTGGCAATGTTAAGATCGGTGCCTCGCGAAATGACAGTGTTTTGGCTCCTACCGAGCCGTCCCTCCTGCGTGCTTGCGCCATTCTAGGCATCGACGCGACTGATTTTGCCAAGTGGATTGTAAAGAAACAACTAGTCACTCGCGGTGAGAAGATTGTGTCCAACCTCACACAGCAGCAAGCTCTTGTTGTTCGTGACTCCGTTGCCAAGTATATTTACTCTAGTCTTTTCGACTGGTTGGTGGAGATCATCAACAGGAGTCTTGCAGCCGACGAGGTCTTGAGCCGTGTCAATTCCTTTATTGGTGTTCTGGATATCTACGGTTTCGAGCATTTCGCAAAGAACTCTTTCGAGCAATTCTGCATCAATTATGCCAACGAAAAGCTGCAACAGCAATTCAATTCCCACGTTTTCCGACTTGAGCAGGAGGAATATGTCCGAGAGCAAATCGACTGGACATTTATTGAGTTCTCCGATAACCAACCTTGTATCGATCTCATAGAAGGGAAACTCGGAATTCTGTCGTTACTTGATGAAGAATCAAGACTGCCTATGGGTACTGACGAGCAATTCGTTACCAAGCTACACCATAACTTTTCCGGGGACAAGAATAAGTTCTACAAGAAGCCGCGTTTTGGCAAGTCGACATTTACGGTGTGCCACTATGCCATAGATGTGACTTACGAATCCGAAGGTTTTATTGAGAAGAACAGAGACACCGTCCCTGATGAACACATGGCGGTACTGCGTTCATCGACAAATAGATTCCTCAAACAGGTGCTGATGGCTGCCTCCGCTGTGCGTGAGAAGGATGTTGCTGCATCTAGTTCGGCCGTTGCCAAGCCCGCTGCTGGGAGGAAGATTGGAGTAGCTGTTAACCGCAAGCCTACTCTTGGTGGTATTTTCCGCTCATCGCTCATCGAGCTCATGACTACGATTGGCAATACGAACGTCCACTATATTCGTTGTATCAAACCCAATGAGGCGAAAGAGTCGTGGAAGTTTGAGGGCCCTATGGTTCTCAGCCAGCTTCGGGCTTGCGGTGTTCTTGAAACTATCCGCATTAGTTGTGCCGGGTACCCAGGTCGCTGGACATATGAAGAATTTGCTTTAAGATACTATCTGTTGATCCCGTCTTCTAGATGGCAGACTGAGATTCGACAGCTAGTAAAGGAAATTCTGGCGCAGGCTCTAGGTTCCCTGACCGGTACAGGCAATGATAGCTACCAGCTAGGTTTGACAAAGATTTTCTTCCGTGCCGGTATGCTGGCGCACCTGGAGAATCTACGACAGGGCCGTATGAGCGAGGCCGCCATCATGATTCAAAAGAATCTCAAGGCCAAATACTATCGGCGCAAGTACCTGGAAGCACGTGAATCGATCATCGCCATCCAGACGCTCTCGCGAGCCTATGCCACGAGGGCGAAAGCACAAGAGCTTCGCATGATTAAGGCGGCCACTACTATTCAAAGAGTCTGGAGAGGCCAGAAGGAGCGAAAGGCGTTCTTGCGGATCCGCAACAATGTTATCCTCGCCCAAGCGGCCGCCAAGGGTTATCTGCGAAGAAAGCAAATCATGGAGACACGCGTGGGCAATGCCGTCCAACTTATCCAGCGTGTATGGCGAGCAAGACGGCAAATCCGCGATTTTAGGAGTTACCGCAAAAAGGTTGTACTGGTTCAGAGCTTGTGGCGAGCTAAGCAGGCGAGAAAGGGATATAAGACGATGCGGGAGGAGGCTCGCGATCTGAAGCAAATTTCGTACAAGCTGGAGAACAAGGTCGTCGAACTAACCCAGTCATTGGGTACAATGAAGACGCAAAACAAGAACCTCGTCAGCCAAGTGGAGAATTACGAAAGCCAGATCAAATCATGGAAGAGCAGACACAATGCTCTCGAGACCCGCACAAAGGAGTTGCAAGCGGAAGCGAATCAAGCCGGTATTGCTGTTGCCAAATTGCAGGCAATGGAGGAGGAAATGAAGAAGCTGCAACAAAACTTCGACGAGTCTACTATGAATGTCAAGAGGATGCAAGACGAAGAGAGGGAATTGAAAGAATCTCTACGCACTGCGAACGACGAACTAGAACGTATTCGACAAGAAACTACCGACCACCTGAACGAGAAGACAACGCTCAGGGAACAACTCGCCCAAATGGCCGAAGAACTAGAGCTGGCCAGGCGCTCGGGCCCAATAAATGGCGAACTAGTGAATGGGAACGGTGTGCCATCTCTTCCAAATGGCTTGATCAACCTCGTGTCCTCCAAGAAGCCTAAGCGACGGAGCGCTGGTGCAGAGCCCAGCGTGATGGATCGTTTCAGTGCTGCTTATAACCCGCGACCTGTGTCTATGGCTGTGACCAACAGCCACCGCCCTGTTGCTGGTTTCATTCCGGGTGTGGACACAATCGAAATGGAGCTCGAATCGCTTTTGGCCGACGAGGATGGCTTGAACGAAGAAGTTACTATGGGTCTGATCAAAAATCTCAAGATTCCTTCACCCAGTACTAACCCGCCGCCATCCGACAAAGAAGTCCTCTTCCCAGCCTACCTGATCAACCTCGTGACATCCGAAATGTGGAATAACGGCTTCGTTAAGGAGTCTGAGAGGTTCTTGGCCAATGTGATGCAGTCGATCCAACAAGAGGTCATGCAGCACGACGGCGAAGATGCCATCAACCCTGGTGCCTTCTGGTTGTCCAACGTCCATGAGATGCTTTCTTTCGTCTTCCTTGCCGAGGACTGGTACGAGGCGCAGAAGACGGACAATTATGAGTACGACCGGCTGCTGGAAATCGTCAAGCACGATCTCGAAAGTCTCGAGTTCAATATTTATCATACCTGGATGAAGATTCTCAAAAAGAAGCTACACAAGATGGTTATTCCGGCCATCATCGAGTCCCAGTCACTGCCCGGCTTCGTCACGAATGAAAGTAATAGATTCCTCGGCAAGCTGCTGCAGACTAGCTCAGCTCCCGCCTACAGCATGGACAACCTCCTCAGTCTTTTGAACAATGTGTTGAGAGCTATGAAGGCCTACTACTTGGAGGACGCGATTATTACTCAGACGGTAACACACCTTTTGAAGTTGGTTGGTGTTACTGCCTTTAATGATCTACTCATGCGACGAAACTTTTTGTCGTGGAAGCGTGGACTTCAGATCAACTATAATATCACCCGTATTGAGGAATGGTGTAAGAGCCACGATATGCCAGAGGGTACTCTACAGCTCGAACACTTGATGGTACGTCAATGACACTGAACACGATGGCATATTCAATGGTTAGCTAACTTCTTTTCAGCAAGCAACAAAGCTTCTGCAGCTTAAAAAAGCAACCTTGAACGACATCGAGATCATTCAAGACATCTGCTGGATGTAAGTCTGCGTTCCCAAGGCGATACCGTCCTGGTACTGACAAATTCCTCAGGCTATCGCCCAATCAAATACAGAAGCTTCTAAACCAGTATCTTGTCGCCGACTACGAGCAGCCTATCAATGGAGAGATTATGAAAGCTGTAGCTTCCAGAGTAACGGAGAAGAGCGATGTTCTCCTGTTGCAGGCTGTTGATATGGACGACAGTGGGCCGTATGCAATTGCCGAGCCACGTGCTATCACGGCACTTGAAACATACACACCGTCATGTAAGTTGATGCGCAATGATTGCATTAGCACAGCAACTAACGTCAACTTATTAGGGCTACAAACGCCAAGGCTAAAGCGGCTAGCGGAGATAGTATCTGCCCAAGCCATTGCTCAGCAAGAAAAGCTAGAGGCCCAGGAGTACGATGGCGAGGAAGAGCTCGCCGATGTCGAGGAAGTCGAGGTAGATGGTGCGTAGAACCGCACTTTAACCCCGGGACTTTCAGGCTTCAATTACCAACCACTACGGATCTTGTAACCTTGATCTGCATGACTTGAAGATAATATATGATAGATATCGCGGTTGGCGGAAAATGACGGGTACAATAATGAGCTAAGAACGGACTGGCTTCCCTTGACGAGCGGCTGGGGAGCATCTGGACGGGTGCAGAGACCCCAAGCCGTCAGACGAGCAAGTGGCTACTTGCGTGTACAGCTGTTTAATGGATATCGAGACATGATTGAACTAGAAAGCTCACACACGATCCATGGACGGGGCGTTACAATGCTGCTTTTTTTTTGTGGTTGTCATATTTGAAGGCTCGCAGGGCCAGGAGAAGAAAGGTAGCATCGAAGTACGACAAACACTTTGTAGTATCTATGTGTAGCGGGACTGTACATGCGGCGAAATTCATTGCTGAGGACAAAAAACGCCCTCACTACCTACTTTAGAGCAAATTTATACCATGAAAACATCAAGATGGATGTTTACCAGGAGATTGTTACCAATGAAGGTGATATGACTTCAAGGGAGAGCGCATGCTACATGCACGTGACTAGCCATTCAAAATGCGCTGTCAAACGGTGCATAAAAATTTCCATTAAGGCGCGCCACTGCACATAGCTAACACCCGTGACCACTACCTAGTACCTACCTAGTAGTACCTAGGTACTAATGCAATCGCATATCACCATTCGAATTACATTATTCTACGCGGAAATCATATGCTTCGGTAGCACCTTTTTTGGCCAAACAACACCTAGTAAGGGATTGCTATCCGTTTGTTGGGTTAAACTTCGTTGCACTTGCTCAGAAAACGGAGTGGACTTGCAGCCTACTTAGATACTTCGCTACCTCACAAGGTCAAGGTCCACCTTGGGTACTCTATCACCAACTATAATTTCTCGTGGATCAGGCTTTTCGTTCAACCCTACTCGACTATTTGTTGCGCAGTCTCGGCTAGGCATTCCTCAACCAGTTGCCAAAATTACGCGCAGAGGAGAAAGGCCGATAGTGCCAAACGGGCAAAAGCACACAGATAAATCCCTTCTATCAGCCTCTGGGTAATCAGTCTTAACACCGGACCCGTGAAGAGGAGGGAAACGGTACAAGCATCAGCTGAGTGTAGGGATATAGTCGGCGAAGAAAATCAAAGAAGGGAAAGTAACGAGCGAGACCCAAAAAAAAAAAAATGCGCGCGAACCCCAATATTGTCGTGACTGGCACGCCTGGCGTGGGCAAGACGACACACTGCGAGATGCTGGCCGAGCGCACCGGTCTTCGCCATGTATCGGTCAACCAGATCGTCAAGGATAAGGACTGTCATGAGTGCTGGGATGAGGAGTACCAGAGCTGGATCGTGGATGAGGATAAGGTGAGTTATACCCCTTGCCGACTGCATATTTTTTATCACCCTCCTTCCAACTAAATTCGCAATGCGGTCTGGAAAAACAAGAACGTCATGCTGAGAGGGAGGTATCGGACATGTGAGAATGATGAAATCCTCGTTTTCAGAGATAGAGGACTGGACAAAGATCGAGTCGAAACATAAAGCTGACTGAAAGTGTGACTATATAGTTACTCGACGCCCTCGAAGAAGAGGTCGCGGCGGGCGGCTGCATCATCGATTGGCATGCCTGTGATTTGTTTCCGGAGCGATGGATCGATCTCGTTGTGGTGCTGAGAGTAGACACGAGCACTCTATATGACCGGTTGAAGGCGAGGTGAATATCAGACCTCCCTTTTTCTTCAATTTTCACGTCTTCATCCTGGACCCAGTCTCGCCGGTCTAGGCATTCTTATAATATAGGATGCAGCATACACAAACAGAACACAATGGCTAACAAGATGGCACATGCAGGAAATACCCCGAGAAGAAATTGCAAGAGAACCTTGACTCGGAGATCATGGACGTGCTGCTACAGGAAGCGCGGGACTCGTACGACGAGAACATCGTCGTCGAGCTCACGAGCAACACCACAGACGAGATGGACAGCAATGTCGATCGCATCGAGGCCTGGATCAAGCAGTGGAAGAAGGATAACCCACCCGACGGCGATAATGGTGATGGAACAGACTGAGCTACGACTATTTTCTGCATGTTAGTCTAGCGGACGAATAAATGAATTATCAATGCCTGCTAGTAAAATGTCCATGTCCATATCCATTTTTGCATTTTACATTTAACAATTGTACCCAGCTGTATAGTCGGTGATTATTAAAATGCCAGTAGCTGTGAAACTTTACTTCTATAGCGCTTTCTACTGTAGGGCCCGCCAAGAGAACAGCCAGCATGCGGGCCGAATTCGCAGCACGTCCATAGGCCGGGCGGGCTTTGGTGGACGCCGGATGTGTCATTGGCCTGATCATGTCAATTGAAGCTTACAAATTTTATAGCTGTGAATACGGCATAGAGTGAGTAGACGATATTAGATCACGATATCGTGCGAGGGCAATTTCGTGGTGTATAAAAAGGCCACTTCTGAGGAAATTTATATCGTGCCCATGAGATCATACCACAAATACCACAGCAGATAAGATATCAATCATTATTTTTACATACCACCAAACGCACTCTTTTCTACATAACACCTCACTTACCTTAGACCATTTCCTCCTTCATAAGTAAACCTCAAACATTCACCGGGGAAAAAAGGAGAAAAAGAAAAAGAAATCCAATAAGTCCAATAAGGCACCATGGCGACAGCAGTACCGCACGAAGTAAACTTCATCACGGGGAACGCGAACAAGCTGTCCGAGGTGCGCGCCATCCTCGAGCCGACGGGCACCGTCGTGCGCAGCCAGGCGCTGGACCTGCCCGAGATCCAGGGGTCCCTCGAAGACGTGACGCGCGAGAAGTGCCGGGTCGCCGCCGACCTCGTCAAGGGACCCGTGCTCGTCGAGGACACCTGCCTCTGCTTCAACGCGCTCAACGGGCTGCCGGGGCCTTATATGTATGTCTTCTTCTTCTTCTTCTTCTTCTTTTCTACTCGTTGTTTCCGTCTATCCATCTATTCGTCCTGCCTCTTCTTCTTCTTCGGTAATCTCATCTTGGTAAATGGGACGACGACGTGAAAGACAAGCGATGAGGAGTGAATAAGATGAGTGCCGATGTCGAGGCGCAAGGCACTTACCTAGTTGAAAGTTGGGGTTGAGAGAGAGAGAGAGAGAGAGAGAGAGAGAGAGACGGTCCGCTAACTTGAAGATCCGTTATGGTAAAACAGCAAATGGTTCATGAAGTCCATCGGCCACGTGGGCCTCAATAACCTACTCGCCGCCTACGACGACAAGTCGGCGCAGGCCGTCGCCACCTTCGGCTTCTGCAAGGGTCCCGGACAGGAAGTTCTGCTGTTCCAGGGACGGACCGACGTGAGTTCCTCTCTCACCTATTATGCCTTCCATACGTCCCGTTCTATTTACGTTCTATTTATTTTAATGAAGGTGAAAGTAGTAGGCTGGGGAACCAGGCAGTAATAAATGCTAATTGAATCCGTGTACAGGGCAAGATCGTACCTGCTAGAGGACCGACTCACTTCGGTATGTATGGTAACCAGCTAGCTCTCACTCCGCGCCCTACCTACTCCCTATCCGCCAACTCCTCGCTCTTGTGCCCCCTTTCACCCCCCCTCGCGCCCGAACATGCTCCTGTTTGTTTCATCCGATCTACAACAAAGATTAACAATAAACCCAGGCTGGGACGCAGTCTTCGAATATGAAGGAGAAACGTAAGTTGTTCCCGCCTTTAATCCATCCACTTACACTCCACCGTTTCCCACCCGGAATCTGAGATGCCATATGTAACGCGCCAAGATTTCATGAGACTCGAGAACTTAAACGGGGGATGAGAGCTAACGGGCCACACAGATACGCGGAGATGGACAAGGGCAAGAAGAACAAGATCTCACATCGCGGAAAGGCTCTCGACGAGTTGCGGCGGTGGATGGAGAGCGGGGGCCTAAACTAAGTCAACCTCTTGAAGGGGTTGTTTAAACTAGGTCCTTCTAGATTTGATTAGTCGCCGAGCCGATGATGGGTATGAGGGCACGCATATTATGAATCCATCCGGGTGTAAAAATCACACCAGCGGCGAAAATCATGACTATGGGTTGATACAGACATGAATGATAAAACGGACATAGAGAATTTGGGGAGTGGTGTTTTTAGAAGGGGTGAATACAAGGGCCATAGTGAACAAAAAGGCTTATGTGGTTAAACCCCCTTACGATGGGAGAAACTAAGGCATATAGAATGAAGAAGAAAAAACGAATTCGCATCAAGGCTCTCATAGTGACTACTACTGTTGGAGGGCTGCATCCCGTTGCCCCTCGGCATTGGCCAAAATACGGTTGGCGGAAGACACCCAAACACGATCGCTACAAGTGAGTATGGAACAAGACGGTAGGGAGACCTCAACAAAGGTCGATGGTTCGTGCATTGACTGTCTCTATCCTGTTTCCGTAGATACTTATACCCAATTCACGCCTGGGGGGTTCGATACCCAACGATGTTAGAAACGCCCGGCTTATTGATTCCGCTTCTTTTCAGACACTCTTCTTCTATTCTAGAACCAATCTATCCAATCCCACATCGCTCAAAAGACATCCTCAAGTCGTTTAGGGTGGTGAATGCATCAAGAAATCAAATATCTTGCCCTAGAGCGCCGTCCGATAGCCTCAAATCTAAGTTGATTAGTCTATTCTAGATATCATTCGTCAAGTACTACCAGTTCTTAACCTGCCGAGAAGTATATGTGAGTTAGCGATCGCGCGGAAGTTTTGCTAAATAATTCAATGTGTCGTCTGCTTGCTTGCTTGCTTGCTTGCTCGCCCGCCGGGCTCTAGCGAATCGGTAGAATCAAACAGGAGATTTGAGAAGCAGAGTCGCCAAGATACAAGTGTTTCAGATAACAAGACGTGCATGCTATACTCTGATAAGGTATACAAAGCAAAAGCTTAGCTGGCCGAGCGAGGGGCGGTGAAAGCAGTGAGACATGGGTAATACGAAGTAAAGACAAGAACATACCTCAACAGCTCAAACTCGTGGTACTTCCTCAAGTAGTTATTACCCCTACGATAAAGCTTCAACATGGCGTCAGGACTCCGGTGTATCGCGTGTCGCATCTTGTTCTTATCGTCCTTCGAGTCGCCGTGACGGCCCACCCGCCCAACGAGCCGAAGAACCCCGTCTGTATCGTGGAACATGGGGTCGAAGACGAGAAGCTTGAGAGATCCGGAGGCCCGCCGTTCGAGGCCCACGATGGTCAGGCTGTGGCCGCGGTGCTGGAAGTAGATGGGCGGTAGGTTCGTGCAACGGACCTTGTCCCTCGGGTCGAAGGATGCCCTCTTGAAGTACTGCTGCACCGAGGCGAAGAGCGCTGCTTCGGCTGCGCCGTGCTTGGGCGATTTGAACCCTTCGACTTCGCATCTGTGACGTTGGAGCTCGGTTGTTAGCATGTTGCAAAACTAGCAGATGAGCTAGCGTTTGTGGTAGTGTTCAAACGTACGGGATCTGGAGGCCGACAAACATGGCTTGCGCCTATTGGAATTGGTGTTAATGTTAGTGACGAGTACGTGACTTCAGCAGATGAGGTATCACACGAAGAAAGTGTAAGTTGAGTTCAGAATCTTACCTCTGGTGTCCCAATATATTTCCGGGTCCCCCTTATCCCTCCGGTTTCTATCCGTCCGGCGACGTTTATGCCCATGTCCCATGCGTTTTCGATATACTCCTGGATCCGAAATATACTTGGGATCCTGTTACCGAGCTGCTCCGTGCCCTCGGCGCGAGCGCCTACGATGTACGACGAGAGCATTTGGATGTTGCGGTAGCCACAGAACCCACCTGGATGGCTCATTAGTATTTTGTCCAGATTACGAGCTGAAAGATGCGCAACATGTACCTTCCCCGCGTAACTTGGAGATGTGCTGAACAGCCGGATCGCACAGGAAAGCGTATTCTGTTGACGAACTTTGTTCTAATAGTCTTGCAAGTACTGGTATGATCCCTATGAAACCACAAGTAAGCTGACGTACGATGAAGGCCAAGTGCTCGAATTATGGTTTGAGCCTGGCGGGCCATAGAGTGAGGGCATTGGCAAACCTTCGGCGCTCGTATATTTTCCCTTTCTAAGCAATGCGACCAGCGAATCTGGCATTCGATTTTCGTAAGCATGTTTTCCCAGCTCAGATCTCTGTTATATTGTGTCAATCCAAATTCCGTATTCCAACGAAAGTTTTATTTGGCAAGTCGGTGTTATGCGAAAGGGGTCTTACGCCAAGGCGTCTCCGCGGCGCATTCCCCTGGGCCGGTCTACTTTCCGAGCCCTCCGTTTTCCTAGCCTGCCGTCGGTTGAAGATCTTCTTCCAAGCATCGACAGCGCTATCGTGGTTTGTTGGTGGGCGAGACCGCCCGCGTTCATGTTCGCGGTTTGAGCGAGCTACATCTTCTGGACGAGAGTAGGGGGAGTGATATTCTCTCTCATTGCCAGCGCCAGATGCAACGACGGCCGCGGCCGCAGCAACATCACCATCAATAGTTGGCTCTTCATTTTCCTCCATTTCGTGAAAGTTAATGTGGTCCTCTAGCTCAGCCAAGCTGATCTGCTCAAGACACCACTCGACGGGACAATCTACGAGCTCAGCGTCCCCGTCGCTACTGCCCTCCTGTTCCGTTGCCGGGGTATCATCCCTGCTCCTAGGCACATCTAGATATGGGTCTGCAACAAAAGGGGATCTCCCTTCGGAGTGGTACTCTTCCATGTGCTAGACAACGTGAGTGAAGTGACTCACTAGACAGACGGCTAGATAGTTGGGAGGTTGGGCTGGACTGGTATAATACACCGGAAGAGGAACGTGGGGGTTTAGTAAGGGCTATCGACTTACTAGCAAGATGCTATATTCAACGTTTGTCTCAAACCCGCATAGGGGACAGGTCATGGTATTATTCTGTGTGGACATTGTGGCGTAAATGACGGGGGCGACGGTGCAGTTCTCTCAGATGCAGGACTTGTCACTTTATTGAGTGGAGCTCTTATTGACATATAGGGAAGAAGGCTAAGTGAAAACGTCTTTATACCTCTGCGAGGCAAATAAATCGTCGAGTGCCAGCTGGAGGGGTCTTCTGGAGCGACAAGCCCGGGAGGCATCCAGGCGCGTGTCACTGTTGTGGCACGTCGTGGCACGTCGTCGTGGTCAATGGATGACGGGCTGGGTAGTCTAGGTCTATCTAGTTTCGGGAGCGTTTTATGTACGTACACTACCGGTCCCTTGTGGTAGACGGGTTGACAGGGGGTGGGAATATAACAGGTCAGAATCGGAAGTGATGAGTGTTTCTAGAAAGAAAGGAACAAATAGTCAGCAGGACACCTCCTTTCGCAGTCACAACATAAAAAGCAGTAGCCTGCCTTTCGGCTTCCTACTCTTGCATGGTATTGTTGTTGTGTGGTGTTTTTCACGGCATATTTCAAAGCAGGAAACCGGCGACGAGTTGGGCGACTTAGATCCGTTGTTAGCTGCTGCCGGAAGCGTCCAAGACTTGCGATGGCCTTGTGCTTGGTTTGCTCTCGTATCGAGGCACCGAACCGCAGAAAAGAAAGAAAAATAACAATACCTAATAGCCAAATAAACGAATAGTTGACGGTAGGTCGCGCGCCAATATTCTGTTATCAGATGAATGACGGTGGTAGGTATGCTTCAAGTTGAGATGTTCTGCGTAGGTATTCTTCCCAGGGTATCTGGACACTGACTAAAGCCCCCCAGGGTCTAGTTTCGTTTCATTCAGAAGTGGCCGTGGCCAATTAAAACATGCCTACGTTCTTCATCCCACTATTTGTAAATGCGTGGTAACCTAAGTCGCCTAACCTTAGCAGACTAGCAGACCCCTATTTTAGATAATAATACGTGGGTAGCGCACGGTGTATGTGGGTATGTTGAACTGTCAAACTGTCAGCTGCCTTAAGTACGCTCAACTGTCATCCTGGGCGCCTTTCTTAACAACTCAATAAGCACGTCGGGTACCTAGTCATCGTTTGTTGATATCCGTCGTGGTATGTACGCGAGATAAAAGGCAAAAAACCTCGTCTCTAATAGTTACTCTTGGCCGCATCTAGCAACATCACAAGTTCTCGGCACGCCCAGAAAAACCATAAATTCTTTCCTGCGAGCATCCTTTAGCACAGTAGAGAAAGTACTCATAAAATAATATATATAATGCACGCCGTGAAACGAGCCGGTTCTATTAAGGTGTAATATTATTACACAAGCGCGGCCATGCTGGTTGTGTCGGCTGATCAAGGCAATCAAGTTCTTGAAGAAACCCGGCGTCCAACACAGCAACGCAGCAAAAGATGCCACCAACCCTCAATCATCAACACGCCATGATTCCAACGAGGCACCCCATCCCATACCATGACCATTAGTCCATGTCTAAAATCAGAGCGAAAACCAGAAACCCACTGCGCATGTATTTCCCAGGTTCCATGAATCCACGTGTACACCATCCCGTATGCCCCCATAAACCCCTGTTGAAATCTTCACGACGCCGCCCTCTCTAGAAGTCGTTGGCCCTCCGAGTTTCCAATCCCTCTCTCACTTTCAGTTCGTGTAGACAGGCCTTCACATGAGTTCACACTTGCCGCCGCCCGCGCTCTCGTTGGGGTTCTGCGACTTCTCGATCTGCGCAATCAGGAGCTCGAAGGCCTTGGCGACGTTCTCGTTGTAGCGGGCGCTGGCCTCGGTCCACGCGCAGTTGAACTTCTCCGACAGCTTGCGCCCGTCCTCCTGGCTGACCTGGCGCTGCTCCGGCCGGAGATCGCTCTTGTTACCCACAATGACGATCGGGACCCATTCCGTACCCTACGACGCGTGAGAGGTTGCCCATTACGTTAGCTAGCCCTTCCCATGAAGTCACGCTACGGTTCAGGTGGGCCGATTGGGGGGGAGAGGATTGAATTTGGGAGGAAAGCGGAAGTGATTACAATGGAGAAGTGAAGAGGAAAGGCGGGGGAATAATAGAGGGAGATGACGTACAAGGTGATTTAGGATCTTCTCGCGGATTACCTGCACCATCTCGAAGGATGGGAGGGAGGAGACTGAGTATACTAGCATGTAGCCATGGATGCCAATGAAGTGTTTCGAGTTGAGGATGCTGTATTCATCCTATTGCGCAGCGACGATGATTCGTGTCAGTGGATGGAGTTTGTGCGAATAGGTAGGGTCTGCGTCGTACCTGGCCGGCGGTGTCGACAATCTCGGTCGTGAAGTCCTGGCCCTTGTGTCGGATCACCTTGCTGAAGGTGTTCTCAATGGTCGGGTAGTAGCTCTCGACGAAATGGCCGTCGACGAACTGGACTGCGAGTGAGGATTTGCCTGTGTTCGGCGCGACATTTCGCACAGTCAGCAATCGCGGACCCGACGTGTAGCGCGTAGAGGGAGAGAGAGAGGATAGTGTGGTGGGGGTTGTCGCGGTGAGGATCTGGGAGTGGAAGGATTCGTACCAACGGAGCGGCTGCCGACGATAGCGACCTTCCGCTGCTTTGATGGCGGCGGCATTAGAATGGCGTGCTTAGCAGGTGGCGCACGATAACTAGGTGAGCTATAGGTGAGTACTGCAAGGTTCACCAACCGGAATGGGGGGGGGGGGGGGGGTTAGGTATGATAACAACGCTGTGCGATAGTGGTCAAGTTATCAGAAGGCCGAGGGGGAGGAGGGGTGGGATATAGGAGATTACGCAGCAGGGGCGGGCTCTGTGGTAGTAGGGAAGTAGGTAGGTAAGGTTAGTGGGAATCAATGTTCCGCCTCGTACCTCTCTAGGTTCGCCCCTGTGCGATATCTGTGCGATATCTCTGATGACGTGATGCTGTTGCTCAGGTGCTGCCAGCGTCCGACGAGAGGTTTGACGTCTAGATCTGCCGCAGAATTCAACTGTGTGACGGAAGAGCAAACGCGTTCGGCGGAAGCACTATAACATTGGTCGGGTACCCAACCTTACATGTACCTATCTATTTCTGTACCGTCATCACCAAGTTCGAGGTAGTCAAGAAAGGCGGGGCAGGGAGTGGAAACGGTCCCGGACGGTTTGGTCTAAGTCGTGAATCAAGTAAAGCCGTCACTCGTATTTGAGGAAAAACTGCCGGCTGTCTCCAGCCTCCAGACTAACTTTACTACTAGGGAGGGTCAAGACTCCCGGCTTCTAGGAATGTGGTTGATCCAAGTCATCCATACCTCATGTCGGTCTTATGCACCGGGCGCCAGCGCCCAATGGGTGCCACGGATTGGCGCATCCGCGCTGTAGCGTCAATCTGCGATTCATCGTCATTGACACAAAAATGTTAGGCAAAATCGCATGGAACTATTTGAACGCCAAAACCATGGTTCCTTGTACCATCCGATTCATCACCGTGTCTTCATTGTCGTTGGGCATTTGGCCCTTGCCATCTATGCGTGCTTGTGGGTATTTATATCGATGAATAAACCTCCCCAGGACCCCTACCGTAAATTCATGCGCAACCCTCTACCGTGTCCTTGATGTGCCCGTTCGGAAAAGAAAACAAAAACACCCTAGTGCTACATTTCTAATGTGTCATTATCGTGAATATGCAGAAACATTGTCTTCCAACATAGATGCCGTCATCACCAAAGTTGTACACATTGGGCAATGTGAGTAGCAGGAATCGGGCACGGATTAGCACTATTGCCGCCTTTCCCGAGACAAGAGCTTCAGTCGTGAGCTGCCTTTCCTTCTAGTTGTTGGACCAACTCCTGAAGCCGTTCGGCATAAGTGCCATTATGACGATCGTCATCATCGCTCTCGCTCATGGCGTTTTCCACCTGCTCATAATGAGCGATAAACTCGCGGATTGACCCAACCAAGGGGCCGATACTTTTTGCTGAATGACTGTGAATAAGTTTATGTCGTACTGGGCCATGTAATGACAGGTAGCCGAGTAACACGGACAAGTAACCGAAGGCCACGTTGAGGTGAGTCTTTTCCATAGAGTCGGCCTAGTCACGGCTGGTTAGCTCCGCACTCATAATCACAAGCCTAGGCACAGCTTACCTCGCCCGTTCGGCGATGATTTTCTATGAAGAGCCGAATCAACTCTTTTACCGGCTCCCGACTTTCATGTTGGCACTCGTCTACTATTTGCCGGACTAGCCCGCTATGCTCGGCAAAGTTGATAAGGATGCCGAGTCGTAGGACTAGGCCGTCTATTATTCCCTCGACCCCTGTGCCCTCGGTGATAAGGGTCAAAGCCTGGTTGAAGTTGCGGGAAATGGACGAAGCTAAAGCCGGCAAAAGCCCTTTCGAGGCGAAAACACTAGGAGCTGCGAGATTATGATTAGTCACGTTGATAGTGAGTTTCAAGATTAAATCTTCCACTATTTTGGCCTCGTCGTGCGCAGGCGTCTGAAGCGATGTATGGAAAATATCGGCTACGATTGGAAGGTATGGTATCGCCCATTCACTATTGCCGCCTTGAGTTGCTGCTACGCTCACAGCATGTGCATCGAGCACAGAGAGAGCACCACAAAGCTCAATCGATCGCGCGGTCTTTGGGTAATCCCAGTACTCAGTATTGTTACTGGCATCTGAGAGCACCTCAAAAAGATGCTTCGTAACAGCTTCCGTAAAGAGTGTTGGGTCTCCGCCGATGAGAGCGCCTTGAGCAATGAGAAGCTGAAGACATTTGATGGCGAGACTCCTTGGCGAGATGAATGAGGGTTCATCCCCATCCCAAATCGGCAGTTGCCGAAGGAGGCTTTCAACGGCAATAATTGAATTCTGGCTTCGCTTGGAGAGATTGCTCTTGCGGTCTTTCGCTACCTTCTTGATGTCGTCGCCCATGCTCAGTAATCGAGCAAATATCGGGTCAGCTTCCTGTGTGTGAAGCAATTGACCTATGTGAGCTGAAGAGCCCCGAGCAATGAACGCAACGAGCGAAGACAAGATAAGGTAGCCGCAAATAGTATCAGTTTCCTTTCCGATATCTTTGAGCATCACACTTTCGACTCCATGATCACGGCATTGTCGTATAAAAGTCTTATCTCGCAGTTTTTCAGCCACTTGCAACAACGCCGCGCGACGAGACGAGGCACCGGTGCCAGGCTCACCTATCTGGTCAACCAGGTCCTGCATGGCATCTGCCACGCGCGAATTGGCACCAGCTTGCCGGAGTTCGTGAATACCCCGGAGTTTTGAGCTGGGCGACTTGCCAGTAGTACCATCATCATCATCGAAATCGAACGCTCCCGTTGCCGATGCCGGCTTCTTAGGGCCGCTAAGATCTAAGCGCCTTCGAGAGTAAGACAATTCTCCTGGGAGGACTAAGGATTCTAATAAATTATCCTCTTCTTCTTCGCGCACCTTTCGCCCTTGTCCGTAAGTAAATTTGAGCGCGCTGTTGGACCGGCTAAACGTGCGTGTCCCGGTGACCGGAGCTGTCCTCGCCTTGGGTTTAGGCGTTTCTGGCAAACTTTGGCTGTCCAAATCGGACGTGTTGCTGGATTGACTGAGCATGGTCTGGCTCGAGGTAGCTTGGGTATCCGCCACACTTTCATCCAAGGCAACGTCATCACTCGATTCTTGTTCCACCAGAGCATCTATCAGTCGTTTCCGTGACTTCTTTGCGATAGTAGGACCTGAGAGCGTATCAATAGGTAAAGTTTGGCTTTGCTCCTTCAATGTGCCAGCAGACAGCGCATTCGCTTGTTTTGATTTTGGAGCTGAATCTCGCGCGAGATGTAGAGGTATTTGATGTTGTCGTTGGACAGGTTGCTTCTGTACACTCTTTCCTGATGGTGTATTCGCAGACTTCTGTTGCCCGAGAACGTGAGATGATGATTTGGCTGTCAACTTGGAACCTCTAGGTGGCGTAGGCGTGAGCGGAGGACTCGAGAGCCGAGGCCCGACTGCCTCGATATCCATTGGATCAGGCGGAGCGTGTTGTTGAATGCCGGTATGTTCCCTACTATTAGATTTCGTGGCTGGCCCGTTTTCGGGTTCCGTGATACGTGATCGACGAGCTTCCGGCGCAGAGAGATCTCCACCTTCTAATTCGTCTGTAACCGGCTGCGACCGTTCTCTAGGCTTGTAAATATGTGACGCCTTGCGCTTTCGATCGGAGGTTGCTATATTTTGGAAGGATGCAGGTCTTGTTTGCGTGTTACGATTTCGTTCGAGACCTTTGAAGCGCGTAGGTGACGATCTGGGCTTGGGTGAAGAGACAGGTGGAGGGCGGTGGTGTGTTGCGGTTTTATCAGGTGCAGTGATGGGATCTTCTTCAGACACAGACTCAGACGCGGTCATGGGAGTGAAAGCAGTCTTGGGTAGCCTCCTCCTTCCAGCCTTGCCATATGTAGCTACCATCCGTCTCTTGCGCTGTGCGCCAAGTTCATATTCGGCTCCCATGGCTGTTTGTAATGACGATTTTGTAACGGGATAGAAACGGCGTCGTGGGACTTGAATCTTGGGGGAGGTTGGGTCAGGAATGCCTCATTTTTACGGCCACGCGAACGACAGGGCATAGGCCGACCGGGGAGAGGGAGGAATTGGTGGGGGGTTGATGCCAGGTACTAGGTCAATCGCAATTGGAGATCTTGAGCTTGAAACAGATGGCCTGAGGATGGTCGCGACCACGACTACCCTAGTATGGTTCGTATTGTTGATGCGATTGCGTGAGAAAAGAGGCGGCTGCGAATGAATTGGAGCGGAACAACGGAGCGTGTTCGGGGGTGGATCGCGACCAAACAAGCGGAGGACTTCTCGCGGGATGTGGGCAAAGTGAGCGAAACCCAAGGTAGGCAGCAGGCAGCAGGCAGCCAACAGCTCAATGGGTACCTACGTTAGGTAGGTAAATAAATAAAGGAACGGAGAGTATGTATGTACGAAGTTAGTTGTGCAGTATGTGTCGGTGAAAACAATGTAGGTTGTAGGAGGCCGGGCGTTGCGGGATGGGAAGTGCGATTGGTGGCCGGCAATGGCAATATTGATGTTGATACCCACGAATAAGGCAGGAACCATCTACAGGCGACCAAAGAAAGGCACTTCCGGTTGTGGCTAATGCCGGGAGCAAGAGCAAAGGGAAGGTTCCAAGGTTCTGTCGGTACCTGCTGTAGGTAAAGAAATGGGGCCCCATGCGTCCTAAATGTCCTATAAATGGCCCCTGGGCCGCTAGGTACTGTACAAGTTGTCTTGAACCACAAGCAATCGTTCCCCTAGGTAATGTAACGTACTACCTAGCACTATGAATGAACTACACCCCGTGTAACGCGGCCCTTGTCAGTAAAACCGTTGTGTGCACTACCTATATGGCCGATTCACGTGTCTGTTCTAGAAGGTCAACCCAGGATCGTGATAAGAGTCCCTATCTCCTATGAAGCCGAGGTGAGCGGCAGCATACAAGTACAGTAGGTAAGAGGCCAAGGGCGGGGTTAGTTTACATCAGTTTTAGACAGTTTACCTAAATTGGTAGATAACGTATCTAGGTAGGTACATACAATACCGCCAAATCGGTAGGTATACTCCGTATCACCTGAACAAACAAATCCAACCCACAGGCGTCTGCTTCAGCTGTCGCTTGGGAATTCACTTTCTTACTAATACCTTATATATTTTACTACGTTGTCTTTGACGCGGTTGCATTCGTTGGCCCAGCGGTACTCCATCTCAGATCGAGCATTGCATCGCAATCCACACCTGCTAGCGGGCTGCAAGCTCATCCCTTCAAGGCTGGAATTACCTCCACATACATTCCGTTGGTAGATAAGTTAGTCGCAGGTCCTCGAAGATCACCTCGTCGAATAAATACTACAATCAACAGCTACTGATCAATCCTCAGAGTCGGACCTTGATCCCCATAAAACTTCAGCATACGAGTGTTCTTAGAAACCCTCGTTCTTACTCAGTTGCGTACCATGGCATCGGCACCAGGAAAGCGCCCTCACGTGGGACCTACACAATGTGTAGGGCCAGACTACCGATCTGAAAGCCAGAAGCCCATTGCAACCGTATCAACCGAAGTGAAATACGAGACCGTCACTACTTTGCCTCAAACGCCTCAGCTCATTGCTCTGCTCACGTGAGTGATTTCCCCCTCTGGTGTTCGAGGAGAACCAGCCAACGCCAGCCTTCCCCACTACTCCCTCGCTACAGAGAGACTCGATTCCACCCACTTACAACGCCGGTGGTCACAGGAAAATTCGTGACAAGAACACTGAACGTGCCGACTTCATATTTTACTCGAATCGGATTATTCGTCTGCTCGTCGAAGAGGGGCTTAACCATCTCCCAGTTGTCGAACAGACCGTGGCCACTCCCGTGGGGCGTAACTATGCCGGTCTCATGTTTCAAGGGAAGATCTGTGGTGTGTCCATAATGAGGGCAGGCGAGGCCATGGAGCAGGGATTACGAGACTGCTGCCGGTCTGTGCGGATTGGAAAGATCCTCATTCAGCGTGACGAGGAGACCGCGCAGCCAAAGCTATTCTACGACAAACTTCCCGAGGATATTGCTGAGCGATGGGTGCTCCTACTTGACCCCATGTTCGCCACAGGTCAGGATGTCGGCCGTCCTTTTAAAGAGAGCGAAAACTAACGTTGGTTGTATGGCTAGGAGGGTCCGCCATTATGGCTGTCGAGGTCCTCAAGTCCAGGGGCGTGCCGGAAGAGCGAATCCTCTTCCTCAATTTAATCGCCAGTCCGGAGGGTATCGGGAACTTTGCCACCAAATTCCCCAAGTTGAGAGTAGTCACCGCATTCGTCGACCAAGTATGTATCCTATTCACCGATTATACCCAGGTGGTGGCTAATCATAATCTCATAGGGGCTCGACTCTAAGAAGTGAGTAACAGATTTAACTAATAGTATTTCCCTAACTAATAGCAACCTAGTTACATTGTGCCTGGACTGGGGGATTTTGGCGACAGGTTTTACACCATGTAGCGGCATATAGGATGCACAAGTATACCAGTGCAGCCACGAAATACCGTAGTGCTGGAGCGAGGAAAGGGTTTGTTGTGGTGAGCGGTGCTAGTTAGGATATATCCTAAATTCAGGTCACAAGAGTGACATAAATCTCAACCTCCAAAAGGCCAAGTACAGTAAGACCTGTAGCAGAGCGCTATATCATCATACTAGGATTCCCTTAACCCGAGAATACAATGTAAACAGACGCCGAGTTGAGTTTTGGCGGTAAGAGTAGGTTAAAGCAAGGCTGGAGGACACGAGTCGAGATGACTAAGTAATAATCAATAGTCATCATCATCACCCACAATACCCTCGCCCTCGTATCTGTGTTCATCTTCCTCATCATCAACCTCGCGGTCTACAATGGGTGCTCGGGCACCAGGGCGTGGATAGGAAGCTGAGCCGGAAGCTCTGTCGTTCGCTGCTTCTTTAGCTACCGCATCTGTCTGCATGTTAGCACCATAGCTTTCACTTCCCTAGGATGTAGAATTAGCGAATCCTTAAGCATACCTGCAGCGTCGACCCATTCGGCGTAGACGTCGATAGCTTCCATGAGGGTATGAATGCCACACTGAAACTGTTGGCCGCAGACTGCGCAAGATAATTGACCCACGCCCGCTTTCTTATCTAGCTTGACGTGTACAGACTTCTCGTGGTTGCAGAACAGGCAGGTGAACTCTTTGGCCAGCCCCTCGCGCTGGATTTATGTCTCGTCAGTACGGGTAAACCATAGGCGCTATTCCGGTGGCTCTGAGCTTCGGGCGTGCGTACCTTCTTGGGGCCCTGAGGCTTTCGCGAACTCTTCTTGCGTTTTCCCTACAAGCGAGCTGTCGTCAGTTTACCAGGTCTTAGCAGCAAGCCTGCGCTTCAAATGCTCACCATTGTGAATGTGTCGCACTAGGTGGTTCGTTGATGTTTCAGAGGCGACACAAGACAGGTGTACAAAATTTAGTCCGGAAGCGCAAGGCGCAAAGAAACAAAGGCTTCCAAGGTTTTTTTTTCAGCCAAAGGGCGGCGTTTCAAAGGAAATGACGTAATGCAACGATGCGCCCAATATGGTTTCACGTTAGGTTTGTTGTGAAAACTAAGGCCAGGCTTGTATCCCAGTCAAACATTGCTGTTTAGATGGACAGGCGCCAGTTCACGGATTGAATGCGTTGTGATGGTTCGCATCGCAACGGCTGCGTGCGCCAGCAGACACGTCATGTTAGTACTAACACTAACTTACAACGCTTACCTAACTGGAGATAAAAGAGCGGTGCCTGCGCCACAACTCAGCCACAGATTTTGTCAGGAACCTTATTAACCGATAAGCTGGAAATCTCTGTTTGTGACTGTGTCCCTTCATTCCCGCCCAGTTGAATGTGTCTCATTGAAGTTACCTATGAGTGTAGGTAGGTAGCTAACAAGAACAGGTATATTGGAAATACTGAAATGCTCGACAACATAAGATGTCCCTATTATTGGAAGACTATATCGTCAAGTTGGTAAACGGTACAGCGCGGCCCCGGGAAGCAACAACATTGCTAGCTCTTCACCTCCCTATCTTTTTTATCTCTTAGCAATCGGGACTCAGTCATCACATCTGCACTGCAGGCGGTCAATATAATATCATGCACTGTATAAATTGACTACGTCAGCACAATCCAATGTGTTCGGAGGAGACGGCATGATGTAGCGCTTCAGTGTTGCCTTGAAAGCCGTTCTTGTCGCGGTTAGGAGGGGCTTGGTGGCAAACACTAGGTATAGAGTATGCCATGGAACCCCCAAGCAGCTACGGATATGGCAATGTGCCCTATTCGGCAACTCATCCAGCCTTGCCGCGATAGTAGTCGGCATCGTAAACCACAGAGAGGCATATTTGGTACACCTAGTACTAACTCCAGGTAAGGCAACGTTGATGGCCACCGGACGGCCGTTCCCAATATAACATGAGACAGGCATTTGCCGGCAGTTCTAATCCATACCCCAGGGCATGTACCGAGAGTAAATATAGTAACAATCACATTGGCGGTGGAATCTCCATATAACTGGATAATAATCCGGGTAATGAGAGTCCAAGCTGATTTGCACACGATGTGCCGTAGGCTACAGAGATCGCCGTTTCTATTAATCCGCCCTGTCAACAACTTGGAACACTATTCCGTCCTTGGTCAATAGCAGGGCAAGTAATGGCGACTAATGGAGAAATACAAAATAGTATAGATCTAAACTTGCACATATAAAGCGTCATGTGGGACAAGCCGAATGCTCGTCCCTGTTCTGTTGCTCTCTGCAGATCTCCAAGTGTGACTCCCGATTACCTACTAATACCAGTACTGTCAAGGCTGAGTCTACCGTCAAGATGAAGTGGTTTTCTGCGGGAGCTCTCGCCCTCGTCGTGCCTGTCCAGGCTGGACTTCGTTTCCAATGCTCGACGCTCACGATTCAAAGACTTGACCCTGTGGTCCAGCCAGGGTCCAACCCATCTGCCCATGTCCACCACATTGTTGGTGGAAATGCATTCAATGCTACCATGGAAGGTGATGTGTCCACGAGGGCCACCTGCACTACTTGCGAGTTCCCGGAAGATCGCAGTAATTATTGGACAGCAACGTAAGCCATTTCCCTCTTGTCCTTGGTGGCTCTTAGCAATTATGAAGCTTCGTTTTCGGGGCGAGATCATGTCCAGAAACTTCCGAAACACTCATATATCGCGCTCTAAATTGCAATAACTGACTCGGAGGACACTAGTCTGTACTTCAAGCATCCAACGAATGGCTCGTATCATCGTGTGCCAGTAATACCTGTGAACCCCGGCAACCTCGACGGCTATAGCGGTACTAAAGGCGGAATCACTGTCTATTATACTCAACACGACCTTATTACGGACCAGCTCGCACAGAATTCTGTGAAAACCTTTCCGCCGGTAAATATTTTCACTCGCCTCCGCCGCAACGGCCGAGCGCATAAGACACTGATGAATCATAGGGTTTCCGTATGACCGTGGGTAGCCCGACTACCACTGGTGCTCCACACGTCGGGCTACGATACCAGTGCTTGTCTGCCTACGGTGGCAGGGGCCCCGAGATGCCAGATTTCCCAACATCCCCATGTGCTGGCGGTAAGGGTTGAATCCGTGAAATATCAATGAATACCACACTGACACTTTTCGACAGGAATCTTCGTCTCCAACCACTTCCCCGCGTTAGTACCGATTTGCTGGTACCAAATCATAGCCATCTGATGCTAACTTTGCCTAGATGCTGGAACGGAAAGGACCTTGACAGCCCCGACCACCAATCGCACATGTACAACACCATCAGTATGGATGGTTTCGTGGTCGCTCCTGCTTGTCCAGCCTCTCATCCCGTCCGGATGCCGCAGGTAATTTCCCTCTGGCTATTTCATGCAGTTGTCTGGAATTCGTGGCCAAGCAGTTGCTAAAAATATAACATAGGTAACCTACGAGACCGTTTGGGACACATCGAAGTTCAACAGCTGTACGCATTGTTAATTCTTTTATCTCCTGTCTCTGCATAGCTCCTGCTCCTATGTGCTTCTGAAATCCCCAGTAACGAGTCAGTTCTTCACCGTGAACGGTAATCTCTAACACCTGAATTCTTACAGTGTGGCCCTCGGGAACTCCCAACCCATACGTATGGAGTTTCGAAGGTGTAAATGGAAAAGGAAACCACGCAGACTACATGTTCGGGTGGGAGGGCGACGCCCTCCAGCGCGCCATGGACAAGTCTGAGTGCTTCTACGACGGCTGTGGTTCTCTCAAGAAGCAGCAGATGGCGGTTGCCAACCAATGTACTGTCAAGGATATGGTTGGCGAGGAAACTGACGGATGTAAGTCTAAGCCAATTTATCAGCTGTATGTACGCTTACTAACCTCTTATAATAGGGCTCGAGAAGCTCCCGGGCATGTAAATGTTCGGAACAGTTCGCCGATGTTTGCTGATGGTGGCAACTGATGGAAATTGATTTTGCGCTGGAGGATAGTAAAGATTTTTCGTTCCCATCCTATAGGTCCTTACTCATAAGCTAGATTGTTACCAGACTCAATTATACACTCACATTCATACACTCTATTCAAGCAGAAGATTTATGTCGGGTTCGAACTTAGTAATTATAACCCTAACCCTAACCCGAAAAGGACATTATGCGTGTTTAGTAGTATGTATCTGAGATATATCCAGTCTGGTTCAGTGCGGGTGTCAAGTGGCATCAGGAGTAAGGGGCAGAAAGCCGTCATATAATTTTGTTGGAAGTCTGTTTACAGCCATCTCCGAGAGATTTTATATATTGTGGGTAGTCTGATAGGTCCTAAGATGCAGATTCTCCTGAACATATACATGAGAATATTGCGGTCTGTTCTTAGGACTCCTATAAGCAAGCAAATATGAACAATTCTACCAGCTGCATGATCTCGCTGCCCCTTTGCATTTAGTAGGAACGCTGATTCATATATGACGGGATGCTCTATGCCTCGTAAGGGACATTTTATGTTCTTCGACCTGGTTTCCTGTGTTTCCATTTAATATGCATGAAATAAAATAAGAGGCCCCGCCGGTATCTCATTGATGGAGTCGACTATAGGATGTAGGGAGACCATTGTTGTTGAGCGACAAGATGCAAAACACATTCGCAGGATATTTCTAGCTATCTACATAATCTGCTCTTCGTTCTGAGGAATATGAAGTAGTGTCGTAATGAGGCAAATCGTAATTATAACCACAAGTAGAGATGGCCTCACCACATAGCTTGATCAAGGCTATTCCCTATAAAACGTTATGACATAGGAGAGTTAAAGTTGTCCATACTATGACTCTCTAGGTATGTTCTTCGTACAACCTAGTGTTTCGTCTTGCCCCTTTCTGGAATCTCGACTTATTAAACCACCAAGTTCGATGACCAATAACCTACCCATATGTATTGGTTACAGTAGTCTGAACTCTTGGTATTATCCAACTGTATGTCCTCGCTCCGGTTTCAGATTCGATTTCTCATTTTGGTGGCCCTCGTACCCCCAGTGCAGGTTATCGGATGCTACGGACTAATATATCCTTGGGTTTGTTCCAGGTACAATCATGATGGCTGCATTCTTCGCGACGATCGTTATTGGCATAATTCCCCAACTACAACACGGTTGTAGTGTACACCGGTCTCGGAATTTGTACTGTGCTTTGTTGCGTAACCAGATAAACGGATACCGCACGACGAAGCTGTTTAGCATTAGATACATGATGACTATGCGGACCGAAGGCGGTGGCGCTTGCTGGTGGCACTACTAGGTAGCTTGTGTATGCCTTCATGAACTGTTCGTATTTGCCAGTGCTAGGTCACCAGCAACAATCTATCGCGTCCCGAAACCCTTCCAGAAGCGTACACAGCAACTGAAGAACCATCCTTACTAGCGGACCCTGAACTTCGAAGGCGTAGCCGGACTTGGGCGGAACGAAGCGGTGACGAGAAAAGGCTGCTGTGCCTATCAATTGACGGGAGGGTATTAATCAGTGGAGACGACAGTTGTACTGATGGTCATGGGATGCATCCGTTGTTGTCACGGGATCCATGTCGTTTTTATCCTGGGTGCCGGGGGAATACGTACCGTACCTAATGGACTAGGTTAGAGGTATCGAATACGCTTGTATTCACTCTCGAATAAGGCGAAATAGCACTCACTTTTCAAAGACAAAACGAGCCTTATCACAACTTCGAGCTTCGAGCTTCGAGCTTCGAGCTAGGTAGATATAATCTGTATGGGGCCGTCGTATCTCTAGAACCCAATCGCGGACTTCCCCGTTCAGGGTGTTGTTGGACAACTGTAAGCTGCGGGTGATGCGGGCTAAACCCCAGGCAGTTAGCATAGGTATGCTTCTATCCACTATAAGCATTGTGCCCCTCACTCCCAGAACCTTGGAACCCCACCTACGCTGTGTCCGTTCATTAGTTCAACTGAGTCTCAATACTCAAATATGACGCCGGGCCACGTACTACCTAGAGAACACTGCTGACCAGCTGGAATGATAAGTAAAATTAACAAATGCCAAAGGATCTCACACTGCCCAGAGTACTTAAGTAATCGACTGGATCCAGAGATAGCAGAAGCCAAGATAGTCGTAGGAACGTGTCCCTTAGCTGCCCGACTAGATAGATAGATCTGCGGGGCTGAACAGTCTAATAAGACAAGCAACAAAGCAACGTTGAACCAAGCCGCCCATTCCGATCTTCGGTTCAAGTTGCTGTCAGGACTCCTGTCAAACGGTCGCCAGTCTGCAGAGATCCCTTGCTCACCTTGACCGCTCACACTGGAATTCTTGTGAGCTTTCTATCCATAATAGACAGACAGTATTATTCCGAACCGTTAGGCGCCTCATCCCCATATACGCCCGACTATACCTAACTGCGTCTACTGTGTTTGTTTACTTATCTACTGGTGAGATCTCATTATGGCGAGCTCAGGATCAGGCACCGTGGATGTAGGCAATAGCATGACCGATATCCTTCAAGCTTTGAAGACCATTCAGGAGAACCAGGCAAAGATCGCCGCCGAATTCGAGTCGTTTTCTATTCGACTTGACACTCTTGCGCCGCCTGTACAAAGTCCAACCTTGACTGAGAAATCACCATCCGAGAATAATGTCCCTGTTGAGGCTGCACTCCCACAAGCAGCCTTGGCCACGTCGTCAAAAGAGAGCTCTGTCGTGAAAGCACAAACGGAGAAATCTGGGTTTTCTTCCCGAATCATTCTCACGTGAGCTAATCCTTGGACACGCCCGTCCTAAGTAAACAATGCTAACTGAACCCAAGAACCTATCCAAAGCAAATCGGCATAAATCCCATACCTCTAAACTGGGGCGCGCCAGGGCCGGAAAGAGGACCAGTGGTTGTGTCCAGGTCTTCATCGACGATCCGAAAACGCAATGGTGAGCTAGTCCAAAAATTTCATGCGAGAAGTTGCTAATAGCCTTTTTGTACTATAGCTATTGGAGGTAAGAATCTCTCATCACAAGAGACAAATGGCCAGCACTCATAGGTATTCTACTTTCCAGCACACGGTGGCTCATATTCCATCTATTTTGCGCTCGCCCTTGCTAGCAAACAGCTCAATGTCGACCATAGGTGAGTGCTAAGATGGTATGACAAAACGTAGTGAATGGCCGGTTTAACCTTGCTTCGCAGGCCGGATTTCACCAACACCGAGCCAGCCGCCAATCTCGGCCCATTCCCACAATGGTCCGACAAGAAGAAGATTGTAGCTATGGATCCATGGGGTCACCTGGCTCCTTGGCTGTACGCAGATACTATGCAGAAAGAGAATGGTGAGAAAATATTACCCCCGTGTATCATCTGCAGTCGCCAAAGCATCGCTAAATTGAGCTGTGCATAGTTGACATTCGGCCAACCATTGCCATCACTAAAGCGCACATGAAGGTAAGTGAAGAGTATCGAAGATCCATTACCAACAGCTTAGTAACACGCACAGCTGCCGGAACTCGAAGAGAGCGTTCGGAAAGGTAGATTGTAAGATATGGCCCAGTAATTTCATTTCATGTGCTCACCAAGCTTCAGAGTGCCCGATGGGAAGGTTTGTTTGAACGAGGCGGGAGAACTTGCAGTGACGAAGTTTGCCGTCGAGCCGGTGAGTTTGTCTAGCAGACCGAATTTTCTTCCCGGAGTAGCCCAGCTCACCCAATCTAGGTCTGGTATCTGCCAGGGGTAGCCGAACGATTCGGCATTGGTATGTACACATTGAAGATTCACTCATAACTTTGCCTCTAACAAAAGTCAAATGGGACAGACGAGGCTGTCTTGCGTCGCTCCCTCTTTGAGCACACTGGTGGTAGCTATCCTGAGGTATGTGAACTATGGACACCAGAAATGTATCTGTCTCTCACGGTAGTAGCTTATCACTCGTGGCGACATCAAAGTCTTCTTGCCTCCAATTGGTAAGTCACTGTTTTGATCTCCAAATGGTGGCAAACAGCAGTGCTTAACACCCTTTAGGCGGATTGACGGTTTACTGCTTCGGAGACCCGGCGAAGATGTCGGACGAGAACGTGAGATTGTCTTTGCGAATCCACGACGAGGTGAATACGTCATGCCTACGGGAGTGCTTAACCGGGGATCGGCTAACTAGGGATGCAGTGTAACGGCAGTGATGTGTTTGGGTCCGACATCTGCACCTGCAGGCCGTATCTCATCTTTGGTATCGAAGAGGCCGTCAAAGAAGCCCAGAACGGTGGTAGCGGAGTTGTCATTTACTTCAGAAAAGAAGGACGAGCGCTCGGTGAAGTGACCAAGGTACGTAGCTGATGGGTTTGGCCTCTTCCGACGATCTGCTAACGGAACGATGTGTAGTATCGTAAGCGTTGAATCAATGCTTAGCTTCGCAGTGCGATTATTAATCTCACTCCTCACAGTTGTATACAATGCACGGAAGCGTGGCGAAGATCGCGCTTCGGATTACTTCAAGAGGACCGAGAATATCGCCGGAGTCAAAGATATGAGGTTTCAAGCGCTCATGCCTGACATCCTTCATTGGCTCGGCATCAAGAAGATCGATAGAATGTTGAGTATGAGCAAGTGAGTTGATACGCTGGAAGATACATCTTTGTTGTGTAACTAACACCCTACAGCATGAAGCATGATGCTATAGTCGGCCAGGGGTACGAAGCTTATATTGTGCTGCATAACATCTCCATCCAGGCTAACAAATGATACCGTAGCATTCCCATACACGAGCGAGTAGAGCTGCCCGAAGAGTTGATTCCCGCAGATTCACGTGTCGAAATAGATGCGAAGATCACTGCCGGTATGTTACGCGCCGCTGATCGTCAATCTACAGGGGACAAAGAGCGTTAACCGGTAGGCAGGGTACTTTACGACCGGCCACAGAATGACCGAAACCGAGCTCCAGGCTGTTCAAGGACGGATGTGGGAAGAGTGAGTGTCCTCGACCATCCACTAAGCTGAGGAGCCTCGTAAGGTATTGACCACACTATCAGCATCGATCACTAAGGAACGAACGACCAATGGTCTGTGGAATGGGTGGTTTCGCCGATGACCGATGACATGCAGCACAACTGTAGTCTATCTAGATAGTCAACCTTGGAACCCGTGCATGAGTATAGCTAGGGAACACGAATTTCGCTCTGGATGAATAGAACCCCCGCACTATGATCGTCCACGCGTGCAGGTTCACATCGCCGCTTAGAAGCGTGTCTTGTGTTTGGTCCCCTAAGTGACCGTGTGATTGTTCGGTATCTGTCGTAGTACGTCGCGACTAACCCTGCGACATCCCGGAGTGGCAGACCGGTCGGTAGCACCGATTCTGTGGTTTTACGCTGCATCGCGTCGCTCAAATGCCTGTCTCACGGTAGTGGCAAAATGTCTTTTCGAGATTACCGACTGCACGCTCATTCGACTCATTCGATCGTGGACTTCTGGGGAGCGGGAAATTCCATGGTCAGCAGTATCAATGACGCGCAGCCTGCTCGGTGGCCGGTTGGTTAGTTAGTTGATGTGGTCAGAAATTGGTGCTATAGTAAACGTCACGAACGACGCGGAGAACAACAATAGTGCCTACGCTCGGATCATTTCCAGTATTCTCTTGTCACCAAGTTCGTCACATTTATCACTCATCCGAAGCCCAATTACACGCCCGGAACCGAGCACGCGATGAGTGCTTCTCCAAGTCTCGCTGCATGTTTTCTGCCTCATACTTCACCATGCGTGTAAAGATCACGGTGAGTGGCCAGTGTACATGTAGCAGACATGTAAGCTGACTACCAGGTAGGTAGTAAATGGCGCTCGTTTCTCTATTTCGCAGGTATTCCCGGTAGGGACGAGTCCAGCTGTCTACTACTTACGTACTGTATATGTAGAGGTGGTGTTCCAGCATGTGCGAGACGACGGCGATGCGAAGCACATCATAGGCCAATTGGCAACAGCAAGTTCGGATTCTAGAGCTACAGTGGGTTACCTCGCTTGATTTGCTAGAACTAGAAGAGTATAGATGGGCACTGGGTCATGGGCCAGAACTTGAAATAGCAGCCAACGAATCCACTGAGACTGGGTTAAATACTCACTATATTGCTGTACCACGCCTGTGCACACGAGCTATCCAAGTACCATATATACTACCCTGTATCACACTCACACACACTCTCTCACCCACCACTGTACCCCACTGCACCACCAGAGAACAAAGCGCCACTCACTTTGGTCCTTTCGTCTTTTCGCGCTGGGGGCGGGGACGGGGTGTGTTGCATGTTGTATCGCAGTAAGTGGGCTTGAGGGCGTGGCCAGTTGACAGTGGCAGCGACGCGAAGGGGGTGTGGGTTGAGGGGGGTTGAGGGGGGTCTTGGTAGGCAGTTTCTTAGTGTCCCGGTTAGGGCGGTGCACGACGGCCCAACCAGGCTAACCAGGCCAACGTCGAGACACCCTGCCGCGTCGAAGGCCCAAAACGGGGTGGTCCCGGCTGACGGAAGGGATCCAGCGGGATCCAGGAACCAACCACGCCCAGGGCCAACACATCAACCCTCCATCCAGACTTGACATGTGGCAAGCAGGCAGGCAAGCAACAAGGGCGAGACGCACACGACACCATCGTCGAGGAGACAAATTGGGACGGCACGCATTAGACGAACCAACGCTTTCTGGGGTAGACTTGCTTCTTTCCCCCTCTGGTCTCGTCTCCGGGCCTCTCTGATGACACAGGGCATGCGTGGTAAATCACAAGACGAAAAAAGACGGTAAGGAATGCCTGCCCGTATGCTTGCCTGCCTTGCCGACAAGTTGTGCCACAAGTAACTTACCGGAAACTCGGGATCCATGTAATACTAAAGACAGGCACCGTAAGGTAAAGGTCAGAAGGTAGCGCGGTTTTCCCTGTTCACGTACCATCGGTACCGCGATCACTTCCGGTTCCTGGGCTTTAAACCTGGCAATCGCCCCATCCTTTCCTTCCCTGGCCTTGTTAAAGACATGGTTGAGCCGACTTCTATTCTTCTTCTCCAGGTTTTGCCCAGGCAGTCTTACCCTCCCCTTCTCATACAACTCATAACTCATACCATAACCAAAGCATATACCTGCTATCATCCATCTGGCCACACAGAGCAATATCCATAGTCAATCAACAAGTGCCTTTCATCTACCGACAAGAGTGCTTGTTTTGCAGCTATACTGCCTGCCGGGGTTCTGCACCAACCAACCCACATACATATTCGATATCCCAAAGTCCACAACCGGACAACGCCACAAGGGTTTAGAAACTACAATGGCTACAGCCTCGTTTTCATCAGAATTAGCCCACCACCACCACCACCGCCGGGATTCCGCGTCTAGCAATAAGTCGTTAAGCAGCCGACGTCCCCGGCTCCTACGCTCCTACGCCACTGAGCCGTCAATCACCACCGAGAACGCATGCAAAGGCTTGCTCACGTCACCAACGTACTCATCGCGACGGGCTGCAGAATTGTTGAGCCGGGTAGCCGTGTCCAGCGGCAATTCAGGGTCACCAACAAATACACCATCAAGAAATTCAGTATTAGAATCTGAACGATTGACAGAGACAAATCACGAATCACGTTCGTATTCTCTCCCCGTCTGTGTCTGTGCGACAAGGAATCGTGCAACTGAGGCTGACTTTGAACTTGAAAAGATTCTGCGTGTTACTTTAGCTTCCCGAGCTTCGACACTTGGGATGAGGAACGGCAACGGGTTGAAGAAAAAGCTCTAGAGAGGAGATCCTGAACGGGTCCACATCTTCTATCGAAGCCACCGGACATAAGAGTGCAGTGCTGCAGTAAGGCCGAGGCGAGGGTCTGACATGGCTTATTGTAAGACTGGAGCCGCGTGTGCCGAGGAGCACCACGACAGCATCCGTCTGTCTTGATGCGCTGACATCATACTTGCTTCGCATAACGAGCAACGTAGAGTGAGGAGTGGTAATACCGGTTAATTAATAGGCGTTGGGGCGTTCATGGAGTCTATGGGGGACATAGTCATCGCCCTGGGACAGCATATTCCATTTGTTGTCGTCGGACATACCCCCGAAATAGGATAGGCAAGACAAAGACGGAATGGCATGGTATGGCGTTCAGGTATATCGAAGACAGCATAGCGATACAGTATAGTGGGCTTTGGGTTAGCATACGCAGGGTCACATACTTATAGGAATCTCGTGTGTATTATACACGACCATGCTCTCTTCATCAGAAAGAGATATCCCAACCACACCTGACCCAATAGCGTGCCTGCGATCGAATATACTGGATAGGTACGATGCGTATATAAGAGAGTGAAATGTAAACGAGCAGAAATTGAAAACGGCGGTTAAAAATGTCCATCAGACGCACATTCGAGGCTCCTAAATATCCACTCATAAGTAGAGAAACCAAAATTCAAGACTGAACTATTCGTCCCAACCCTTATTGATTGTACGATAGCGCAAATACCGGCGCCAACCCACTGTACCTGGGTAGGTAGTCTGTAAGTCGTTATCAGCAACGACTATAGGTAGTCCTAGGTAGGGAACGCGGAGGTAGAGAGGGCGAGGAGGACTGGTTGTAGGTGCCAGCTGTTGAGAACCGGTAGCTGCGACTGTGGCTGGTGGGCGTGGTTGGTGCTCGTCGGGGACGGGGAAACAAGCCAATGCGCCACAATCGCTTGCCCACTTGGGAAATTTCCACCCACACATTTGGGGCTTTGAAAATTATTCTGGCCGCACTAGAATTTACAGTACGCTCCATCCGACACCAAACCGCAACCGCAACCGCAACCGCAACTTTCCACACCCTCAACATCGTCCAGACTTTGCGAGCCATCCAGAACACCTCGCAATCATGGCGGTTGGAAAGTGAGTCTCTTGAACAATGCCCTCGCACGCGACTCCCTCGTTTCCTGTCAGATTCGGCGCTAGATAGCCCATTGCCATGCCACCGCACCCGCTGCTTGCATCGCAGACCACCCGGGCTAATCGACCATTTTGTACAGGAACAAGAGATTGTCCAAGGGCAAGAAGGGCCTCAAGAAGAAGGCCCAGGACCCCTTCGCCCGCAAGGACTGGTACTCGATCAAGGTACGGCCCCGCCATGGAGTTGAAGAACGGAGGACGGAGAATATACGGCTTGTTGCGCACTCCTACGGACCGTGGCTAATTCTTCTGATATAGGCTCCGGCTCCCTTTAACGTCAGAGAGTACGAACGACTGCTTTCCTCGCACGCATGAACGAATTATGTCTGACAAACAATCACAGTGTCGGTAAGACCCTGGTCAACCGTACCAGCGGTCTGAAGAACGCCAACGACGCCCTTAAGGGCCGAATCGTCGAGGTCTCCCTCGCCGATCTTCAGAAGGATGAGGACCACTCTTTCCGCAAGGTCAAGCTACGGGTGGACGAGATCCAGGGCAAGAACTGCCTAACCAACTTCTACGGCCTGGACTTCACCTCCGACAAGCTGCGGTCCCTTGTCCGCAAGTGGCAGTCTCTGATCGAGGCCAACGTCACTGTCAAGACTACCGACGACTACCTCCTCCGCCTCTTCGCCATTGCCTTCACCAAGCGCCGCCCCAACCAGGTCCGCAAGACCACCTACGCTGCCTCATCCCAGATTCGCGCCATCCGAAAGAAGATGGTTGAGATCATCCAGCGCGAGGCTGCCACCTGCACTCTGCAGCAACTCACCTCCAAGCTGATCCCCGAGGTTATCGGCCGCGAGATCGAGAAGTCCACACAGGGCATCTACCCCCTCCAGAACGTATGTCACGTTGGATTAATATTCCACGGCGATGCTGTAGGGTAATGCTGGGTGCTAACATCATTCTGCAGGTTCACATCCGCAAGGTCAAGCTCCTGAAGGCCCCCAAGTTCGACCTCGGTGCCCTGATGGCGCTGCACGGCGAGTCGACGACAAACGAGGATGGACAGAAGGTGGAGCGGGAATTCAAGGAGCGGGTGCTGGAAGAGGTCTAATTGTGCAATGAGCTCTGGTCATGGAACGGCGTGGGTTTTTCTGCAATGGCATTAGGTCTCAAGTTCTGATTGCATTCGGCGTGGCAAGGACGTCACGGATACAGCTACCCCTCAAAAATGATGAATGAGAATGTTAGCTGACTGCGAATGAATCTATATGTTCTATAACGAACGTGATGATAGAGTGTCTCTTTACAATGCATTGAACCCCTGGGTTGGAAGTGGCCACGACACGGAGACTAGGCTTCGGCGTTCCTCTTAACAGGCGTTTTGGTTCGTTATCCCTAAAAGTTAAGATTTCCCTTTTCAGGAGTAGAAGTGAATGAGTCCAGCTGATTTTTACTTCGTTATGTTATGGTGCTACTCACATTCATGATCTGCTTCTACCTACGACCACATTTAAATGTGGCAAGGGTTGCTAACTTGAAGTGATTTGTTTTTTGCCTTGTACTTTATCTGTTAAAAGATGGCTGCATATACGCTCATGTGATAGGGGTCACCCTAAATTTTTGGAGGGGTTTAGAGAAGTTATTACTGGCTCTTGGTATGTCTGCACGTGTATGGAGGGACCCAGCATTCGGGTAGCGAGCTACAGAGATCTTATTCAGCTGCTTAACCTAATACCCAACTGGTGAGCTTTCGGCTTGAGACGGGAATACCCCAAATCGGACTCGGGTGCCTACAAAGTGCACTGTATCGTCGACTACAGTTGTTCGGCTGCCTGGCCACCATGTGAGGTACGGATTGATTTTATTCCCATAGTATTACTCATACACAAGTAAGTTATGAGCTGTCGCGTGCCGAACTTACCTAATGCGACGGCTTCTTGCATGACCGTCGACCACGATTTACCTTTTGGCGGACCCATATTTTTTCAGGTCTACAGCATCCGGGTCTATTCCATGTTATGGTCTTCTATATGCCCGTACACCATCCAATACTATCTATATCGGTTTCTCCTAAGCTACATTGTCTTTGTTACGTGCCTCACATACCTATTTAGATCACTTGACCGGCTGAGCGTCGATTGACAACAAACAGCAATATACCTACGACAGGCTGTCCACGTGTTCCAACATTCTACTTTCTGCGTCATCACTCACTCATCCCAGTCTCGCTCTTAACCAACTCAACGCCGTCGCCTTGGTTTCCCAGCATTGGCTCGATTTCTCTGCGGCCCGACAACCAGTGCTACGTATCGATAATAAAACTTTCTAATTATTTCTTTGGCCCCCCAAAAAAGGACCTTTGTTGTAAAGATCGCGGCCGGAGCTAGCGAATTTCGGGGTGGCAATAACTGTGTCTCGTCCACTCCGGCAGCGCACTAGCATAGGTAGTAGTGAGACAACCACACCACAGTGGAACGACCGCTTTCATCCGCCGAAAGGACGATATTTCACGTGGCATCATGGTCTCGGCTTCGTCGTCCGAGGACTCGCTCCCCGTCCTCAAGATTTTGCTTGTCGGGCCATCGGGCGCAGGGAAGTCAGCATGTGAGTCTTTTCGCCTCGCCTCGCCTTCAACGCCGCCGGGACGTGTCCCGGTGTAACCGGTCAACCTCTTGTCGTATCATCCAAGGTTGTTCCTGCATGGCTAACTTATTATGATCGTGCAGTACTGCTCAGGTGTAAGGATACCTCTAAAATGACGGTCCCCGGGCCTCCGGACTTGAACCCGAGTTGTCCTTATGTGCTGACTTTGTGGTGGCCATGTCGTAGACTGTGAGGACCAGTTTGACCCTGAGTCGACTACGGCAACTATCGGGATTGACTTCAAGGTATGTACTTAGCAACCTCGGATGCACTAGCCCAGCATCCCCGGAAGAGCAAGAACTGCTCACACATCGATACTCCGTTCGACTAACATCTCCTAATCTCATCATAGATGAAGAAGCTAGCCGTCAGGGGCAAGGCGTACAAACTCAACATATTTGACACTGTGAGCCTCTCTCTTACCTCTAACATCCACTATATGATCTTGCTTGCGAAAATATGGTGTCATTCTCTAATCAGATGTTGGGAGTGACTTAGGCCGGCCAGGAGAGGTTTCGCACACTGTCAACAAGCTATTACCGCGGCGCCCAGTACGTATTCTAGTGTTTTTTATTTCCCCATTCTGGCAAAGATATTGCTCCTACACGGCGCTGTGCATGCTCCCAAAGCCCCGAAGAATGTTTCAAGTCTTTGCTGTAAGCGGCCAGTTTCTAACACCCAGTCTCTTATAGTGGCGTAATATTAGTCTACGACATTTCTAACAAGAAGAGCTTCGCGAGTATGGAAAAGTGGGTTGACGAGGCGAGGCTCAATGCGAATCCTGACGCTGTTCTCTATTTCGTGCGTGAGACCTACATGTTGCTTTCCCCTCATCCTCCGTCCCCCATCACACTCTTTATCTTACACGGCCCGCCTTCGGTATAGCTGACTTGGCCGCCTAGGTTGGGAGCAAGCTGGATAAAGTGGCTGCTGGCGGCCGTGCAGTTTCGTTCGAAGAGGGTAAGGCATTCGCCGAGGCGCAAGGCGCCGCTGGGTTCTGCGAGATCAGCTCCAAGACGCGCGAGAACGTCAAGCGGCCCTTCGTCGAGGTCGTCGACCAGATTGTACAGAAGCCGCAGTTAATAGCAGGCGCGACGGCTGGTTCGAAATCCATCGACTTCGACATGGGCAGTTTCCCGTCAAATCCTTGTTCTTGCTAAACAGAGGACCCTTTGGTGGTCGTGGCTTATACTTTTCTTTTCTCCTCTGTCTTGTCTATACTCTCTCGGGCTTTACTTCGCAATGTCTATGGTTTTCTAGAGAGGTCTTGTATGTTTGTCTATGAGCAAGTTGGATGGTTTGATGCTGAGAACGCCGGACTCCCTCTATATGCTGAACTGGTTTCATGCGTGTACACAACCCACCAGTATGTCTACCTAGATTATATCCTTAATGCAACACTGCATACAAACCTATGCAAACTTAAATACTCCCGGCGCCTCCCTCCCTAATGTATGTCGTTTTTCACTCTCTGGGAGTGAGAAATTCGACAACAGCTATCGACAGGATCAGTCGGTCTCTGCTCTTAACTCATATGTAATATACGATGAATAACAAGCACACTGCCCCATAAGGAAAACTTACTTTTCAGAAACTCGGCTGGCTTCTCCGAGATGACCCAATGGCCGGCCTCGATGTCGACGAGCGAAAACCGCGGGAAGAAGCGCCCGATGACGGGTATGACCTCGTCGGGGACGTACTTGCTGTGTGTGCCGCGCACAAACAGGGCAGGCTTCTCGAAGCGGCGCTCGTCGGGGTTGCGGAAGGGGAAGTCGCCCAAGTTGTCGAGGTTCTTGGCGAGGGTGTCAAGCGGGATCCTGAACTTGACGACGTTCTTCTGCTCCGCATTCGCGTCGTCAGAGGCCACGGTGGTCCGGTGCAGGTTCCCGAGAAGGAACTGCCGGATTCCGATGTCAGATTCGTACGATTGCAGGATCTTGTCGGCTTCGCTTTGCCGCGTCGCGCCCGCCTCCTCGATATGGCGCATCCCTCGGATGTAGGTCGCGAAGTTCCGGCTTAACGTTGCGTCTATCGGTGCGTTGTCGACAGATACGATATCGGATATTAGGGACGGCTGGTCGAGGGCTAGAGTCATAGCTGTTTTTGCGCCCCTGGAGTTGGAGAGGGCCATGTCAGACTTCGGGTTGGCTTTGATCTTTCGTTACGGGGGATGCAGGCTCACATCGAGTGCCCGATCAACGTCGGTTCCTTCAGTCCGTGTTCACTGATGAAGCCCGCCACGTCGTCGGCCATGGCGACGTAGTCGTGTCGCTTCGCGTGCGGTGATTCGCCGTGATTTCTCAGGTCCTAGACATAGAGAAGATCCGTTAGGCTAGAGTGTTCTTAATATCCTTCCTCCCTTTTTACAATCGTTCCCCCTTCTAGAGTCTTCTGAGGCCGTAGCACCGGAACATTTGACAGAGGTTCCTCGACTTTAGGGGCAGCAGCGCGAGCTTACAATAGCATATACATGTCTCTTGAGATCACGCGCTAGGACCCTATAGAAACGCAGACGACTGTCAGCAAATTTCAAGCGCTACTACACCCTGCGCCCTCTCTTCCCCGATTCACCAAATATCCAAGTCTGCATGTAGTTGGACATCTAGCACTCGCCTGTGCCACCCGGCGCAAGATTGCTGGCCATGGTGGCGGAGTTCCCGTACTCACTTGCTGACACTGCGATTGTTCTTCTTGGACCCGAATAGCCCGTGCATGAATATTATGGGCGCATCTTGTCGATGTCGGCCTGAGGTCGGGGGCGCATGGTGATCGAACACCAGCGGGACTCTACCGCCGGTTGTCGAGGAAGAGGACGAATAGGCCCGTGATAGTAATTGGAGGGGCCGCGAGGACTTCGCGCTTGTCGCGAGAATGCGTTGCGTCACTACCATCCTCTATTTCTCCCAATTGAGTCTGTGTAGCTTGGTTATTCTGGCTTGCAAGGATTGGCTACTTAGAACGGGGTCAGCGATACCGTTATAATGACGAAATTAAGCAATTGGCAGTTACAGGTTATTCGCGCCGCGCAAGAAGTCTAGAAATTTAGACGCGAACTTCGATATCGGAAGTTACCTTACGTCAGTGGGGCCCTATCCAGCTTAGCTTGACTTCGTCGAGTTGTGATTGATAAATTCGATAGGTACCTATTTATTTAGGTACGACAGTACGAGGAACAGTGCTTATAGGACACCCCTTAGTTACACCTTACAGCAGATTCTCTGTTACCTAAGGACCTACCTAAGGTATCCATTCATTCCATCTACAACACCAACCTACACTTTACTCTCAATCGCTATCTACAATGCGATATCTAAACTATCTAGAGGGGTATAACACAACATTAATATGTCAATTTTAACTTGGACCTCGCGGTCTACTGAAGCCACAAATTCAACACAGTCGGACGACTATGTCGTTATGACCAACCTTCTTCGCCAGTTGGTTGAGGAATTTTCAATAACCCACGACAATATCATTTTAAGCCAATTCTCCAGCTAATGACGGCTGAGTCGAGACTTGAAGAGTTAAGAGCACATCATCATGTTTTACGTGACAAGCAGTAGGCGAATCCTGCCGAACAGAAGGGACGATGCCATCATCGATTCCCGTTATCTCAACAGTGTTATCTTTGGGTAGTCATAGAAGCGGTGTGAATTTGCGGATGTGGCTGAGTTTCATCGGGATTACGCTCATCGAATAGTCGCAACTAACAGAACGGCAGTGCTCACTCACTGGTTTTGGCCAGCATGAGGGTCCTGCAACAACTAATTAAAATGCTGCTTCTCAATGAAGGTCTGCGCAGGAACAGCCAATGACGCCTAGCTTGATATTGGTTTCACAGCATATCAAAATTAGTATGGCGCTATTCATCACAAGCGGTGATGGGAGATGGCCGCATTGTGAATGGGTGACTAGACTTAAGGCAACTATCTGCCTGCCCTGATCGACGGGGGACGCAAATTATTTGAACGTCAATATTCCCCCTGCTCCTACGTCGACGTTGGTATTGCTACCAGTATACATTACAGTTACTAGTAGTAGAATACAATGGCGGCGACAAACTACCAAGGCCAACGAAAATATTCCTACAAATATTGTCCCCTGGGCGACCCATCGAATGATATTCGAGTGCTCGTGATTATGGACAACGACCGTGACGACATCGAATGTAAGCTCGAGAGATATTGCGACGGCGATTATGATACGCTCTCATGGTGTTGGGGTAGATCCGACGCAGACGCAAGGATCCGCATATTGCATTCGAACGAGTTTTACTATTATCCAGTGCCCTCGAATCTCAAGTTTGCTCTGAGAGAACTTCGTCGCATGAAAGTGTTCAAAATCTGGATCGATTTTCTCTGCATAGACCAGAGTAATCGTGAGGGAAAAAATAACCAGGTGCCCATGATGTCAAACATATACGGCAAGTCAAGGTGCGTCTACGTCTGGCTCGGCTCCCAGGAGGATAACAGCGACCTAGCTATGGATTTTATTGAAAACCGGGTGTTGAACCTCAAGGACCTTGACCGGCTAGTCGAAGAATCCGAAACTAGAGCCGAATGGAGGGCGCTTACGGAGCTGATTAAACGGCCCTGGTTTACTCGGCGGTGGATCATTCAGGAGATCGCTCTCGCACGAGATGCGTTCCTGCTTTGTGGCCAGAAGAAGATAAGATGGGTCGATTTTGCAGATGCTATTTCGCTATTCAATGAAATAGAGACAGGCACTAAGAGCCTATCAGAGCAGATGAAAGGCGACAAAGAACTAAAACACGTGCCCGACTTTTTCGGGCATGTGCCTGCTTTAAGTACGACACAGCTTGTTGAGGTGACAAACAACCTCTTCTGGCGTGTATCCAAGCATGAGCGGGAGGCGAAATTCAGTCTCGAATACCTCATCTCTATCTTTACGTCATTCGAAGCAACCGAGCCTCGTGATACTGTCTATGCTCTCCTCGCAGTTGCGAGGGATACAGTCCCAAAAGTAAACTATGACGAGCGCCCTGTGATCAAAACTGGCGCCGAGTTAGTGACAGACAAGTTCGTCAAACAACTAGCAAAGAAAATTATCTCGAAGCCATACAATGTGGACTATGGGTTGCCCTTGTCAGACGTCTATGTTCAATTTGTAAAATGGGCAATTGAGCATTCGGACAAGAACCGGGCCTTAGACATCATCTGTAGACCATGGGTACCCTTGCCGATAGATGAACCGGACGAAGAGAGTGAGCTTCATTGGCGAGCAATTTTCAATGAAGACGAGTCTACGCGACCGGAAGGAGAGGGTAAAGACACCTTGCCGTCCTGGATACCAACTATTGCGGGTGCTGCATTCGAGAGAGATGGGGCAGACAGGAAAATGACCCGCAAGAACGCCGATACGTTAGTCGGCTTGCCCACTGAACATAACTATAATGCGGCTGGGACACGCCAGGTGACCAAGGCGCTCCGATTCGAAAAGGGGACTTGGAATGGGTTACACTACCACAGCATGTTTGTGGAAGGGTTCATTTTTGACAGTATAGATGTGTTGAAAGAGTCGTCCCAACAAGGAAACGTCCCATACCCATAGGAGAGACTAGGGCGAGGAGGGAATAAGCGAACCGAACTCTCCGACGAGTATCTTCGCACAATCGTGGCGGACCGGGGCCCTACTGGTGGAAACGCACCCAGATATTATGCGAGACTGATCAGGCACGCATACACACAGGGCGTCCAGAAGGAGTCTCTTAATACTGAAAACCAAGTGAACTTCGGGAAAACCAAGGTCGTTGGTCAAGTTTTAAGGCGAGTGCGATCGGTAATTTGGAATCGGAGGATGATGACTACAACAGGAAAGGGGAAGGTAGGACAGGCAACAGGATGTCCAGAGGGAGAAGAACACGAGACAGAGGGACAAAAGAGAATAGGACGAGTACGACTAGGTCTCACGCCACAATTTGCCCAGAAAAATGATTTGATATGCATTCTATATGGGTGCAGCGTACCTGTTGTACTTCGACGATTCACAAAGTCGCCCGAGGAAGTTGACGTAGAGACGCGACGTAGGAAAGGGGAGAACTCTACGGTCAAGGCCCCCGTCGAAGCAATAGCTCGGGTATGGAGAGATCGGGCGCAAAAGGGGGCTCTAGCCAAGACGAAGAAAGGTCCGACCCACAAACACAAGACACAAGCTGGAGGAGATTTGCGAGAGACGCTGTCTAGGAGGGTCAAAATTTCCAGTAGCCAGAGTGAGGCACCTGACACGAGCGCTCTAGATCATCATAAGGCTATGAACATCACAGGCGTGAAAGAACGGGAAATTGTCGCGGATACCAAACCGGCGCTTCATAATGATCCGAACACGTTCTATCAGCTCATCGGGGAATGCTATGTCGATGGTATCATGAACGGGGAGGCCATCTCAAACGAAAACAGACCAATTCTATTCGAGATAAGATGAGCCATCCTTCTAGAAAGAACGGCAGTCAACGGTTTGCGAACTCGGAGCCTACTTGACATAAGTTCGTATTGTCGCCAAGTCAAGTACTTGAAATCCGACGAACAAAAGCACGGAGGATACGGCAATAAGCCCAATAATGAAGGGCTATTTACGTCTAAGTAGGACAGTCCTACTGCTTAAACATTGGGGGTTTTGCGGTTTACGTAGCAATGCGGCTTCAAGTCATAGCTCTTGTCGCTATTCGGGCTTGCTCCCGCCTTGCTCTTCTCTTCGGTTTCTCCTATTTCGTCATTTTTTATCTTCAAAAACCTCAAAGACTCAGTCTCGCCCAATCTCGAGATTAAATAGAACGATTTCTTGTGTCTCACACATCTCCTACTTTTTTATCAATTACGCAAGTGAGGCGCCTCACAGCCTGCCTACCTCCTCCTCGGCCTCGCCAGTAACGCCTCACTTTCGGCTAAGGACGTCAAGGAGGTCCCTGCCCCTGTCGATATATCCAGAAACCTATTGTCAAAGACGATAATGCCAATGAATTTACATCATTGCCTGTACTATCAACATTTTAAGTACATGATGTATAGAGCATCGATCGGATCCGAGTCCGACGTATCAAACACGTGCACAACCGTCGCTATGTCGAGAATATATCAAAGGTACAGGATCCATTATCATATTCATATCTCCTATTCCCCTTTTTTTGGCTAGGGTTTTCCTTTCCAGTTCTAATTCCCAATGGTCCGTAATTGGAGGTTAACAGTTGACTAGCACGATCCCGCTATTATTTTCGACTTTTCACTTTGGCGAGGATTGGGACAAGGTTTTTATGATGGCGATCATATCTTCTTCACCATATCCAGCATCAGTCGCCTCTTTATATAGAGAGCGACATGTTTGTATCAGAGGAGATCGTGCCCCTGACGCTTCGACTGCCTGACAGATAAGCTTGCTACTATTATAACAATCCTTGGTAGCCGCTTGAGGAGACCAGTCCTCTGTGGTGATTTTCGTGATCTTGTTGCGAGCGTATGCAGAGGCCGCGGGTCCCGCATTGAGCACCTCTCCCAAAACAGCAAGATCAATCCCCTGGGCTGCTGCTAGATTCATCGATTCGGCAAGGCCGACAGCGAGGGCGGTCACATAGAGGTTTACGGCGTACTTAGTTCTCAGCCCGTAACCGATCGGACCACAGTGAACAGCGGCGCAAGTGATGGGCTCCAAGACAGGCCGTAGCCTCTCAACCACTTGGGCAGCGCCGCCTAGCATGCCAACGAGCTGACCTTGCTCTGCAGGCAATTTGCTACCGCTCACTGGCATTTCAACGAACTCGCCCCCAGCCCGGCTCACCTCTCCAGCGAGGTAGTGGCTAAATTCTTCAGGGACAGAGCTCGTGTTCACGACCGTCTTCCCCGCGAGCGACGTTTTAAGGTCGTCGAGTATGTCTTCAATGGCGGCGGCATCGAAAAGCATTATGAATATAATATCCGATTCCTGAGCCATCTGAGACGGTGTGGCACCGACTTTGGCGCCGGCCTCTGTGAGAGGAGCGTATTTAGACGAGCTTCGGTTCCAAACTGTCACAGGGAAATGGCGACCCAAGTTCAAGGCCATTGGCGTGCCCATCGTGCCTAAACCTAAGAAACCTATACGCATCTTGAACGATTATGCAATATCAAGGGAATAATAGGGGAAGAACTAAGCTGAAACGACTGGGAGTGGTGTTGATGTTGTAGAGGGAAGGGAATAATTGACATGGAAGCCTCGGTGAAGTTTATGCCTTGTACATTTGACCTGTATCTTCCCTATAGGACTTTATAACCGCCGTTTTGCTTGAGTCGTGGCTTTCCCATAAATAAACCTCAGATATTAGAACTGAAATCTATCTACAAAGAGGGTTGATCCCCCTTGGTTTAGACTTGTAGACTTGTAGGGCGCGAATAAGGACTAGTATAAGCCGCCAACAGCCGCACCTACAGCCGTTGCCGGACCTTCCCTTGCCGGCAAAAGAGGCATACAAGCAACATTACACAATCATGATCAACATTTATTGGTTCTAGGACCACCGACACTATCCCTTTTGATGGGTTGGTTAGTATTCGGAGATCTTTACGACTGGTACAGGAGCATCGGAGATTAGCAGGTGTCCATAAACTCCGATTCACTAAACACCGTAGCCCCTGATTCGAGCCGGTTTACCTGGGAGGATTTACCTGAGAGGAGCTACCCGAGAGAAACCATTCCTTCGTATTTGGTGTACCAGGTTGACATTCTCAAGTATCTTGGCGGGATCCATCTTCTCTCGTGCTCTTTTATGTTCTACATGAAGTTGTGGTATAACTGCACCGTAATCCAAGTTAATTGACAAGTTTCGTACGAAGCATTCTTGCCAGCCGCTTAGAAGCGGCGAAACTGCACGAAGCGCTTCAGTTGAGCATTCCATATTGAGCGGCCACTATACTACCGATATGAGATAAGGGGATAATGTAGAGTGAAATAGTCCGATGTCGCTCTATCACGACTATCTCCGTGGCGCCACAAACGTAGACCGCCATGAAGGCCTAGCGGAATCATACAAGCCAAGCCAGCCAGTTCTCGTCTTCAGACCGCTGACGCCATGTTTCGAAGAGATCGCCGTGCCGCGCCATCGCAAGCACACCGATGGCGACTTCGCGGCCTACCTCCGTCACGCCCTACGGCATCTAAGCGGCGAGCGGCACCAGGATGATTACAAGCACTGGGATTACGAGCTGCACGAGCTAGCCGAAAGGGACATCGTCGCCGCATCGATCAAGATCTGCATGCTCGAGACGGAGAGACGTGCGGATCTCAAATTCAAAGCACGGGTGGAAGAAGACGCGTTTATCACCTTGCTTATCGCCTGCGCCAACGGGCATATGGCGGAGGTCAAGGCCCTGGACGGCATTTTGGAAACGCTCTCTGGCATCTCAGCGCTGGCGACACCGCTACTACTGCAGATACTCGTGGCCGTGGCGTTCAGCCACCACAATAATAAGCTCGTTGCGGATCTCGTAGCATGGGCTCCTCCGCCGCGGCGCAACGTCTTCAACCTCAAACCTCGACATGAAGGCCCATGCAGGACGTGGCTATGGTCCCATTGGCTGCACTCGGAACGGACGGGTAGCAAGCCCCTCGGTGCCTGGGAAGCGCTGCTGCGAGCCGAATGGGTGGCTCCTTGCGGCGACAGTGAGTAACTCTCGGAACCATATCCTTCTTGTTCTGGCAACTTCCAGAGTACAAGCTTTCCTTGCTGGGGCGAGACGGTGTCCAGAAGCTTCTGAAACCCTCACCATCAGGTCCAAATTGGCGATAACTGACTCCGAGAGTTCCAGTGATGGAGTTCGTTTACCGGGCGCAGGACACCGCGGAGGAATCCTCGCACGCTATCTATATCTTTGAGCGAGTGTTGCAGAGCAACGAAGGCCTGCCGAAAAGCATTTTCAGCACTATCGAGCAAATGGTGAAAATGGGACCACCGGCCGTAGTGGCACATATGCTCACAAGGTTGTCGCACCGAAAGATCAAGCCGCGACCGCACTTCTTGCTTATGGACGCGGCGCGGAGGACGACCGTGGACCGACTTATAGGGAGGATTCCGCTCGGCGCGGAAATGCTGGAAGTCCTACGACCTATGAACCTAGATGTGAATTCTATCATCGATCCTAGGGGTAAAGCGAAAGGTGTGTCGCCTCTAGAGCAGACTCCCTTGCACGTTGCGACCTCCTACGGAAATATGGAAGCTGTGAAGTGGTGTTTGAGAAACGGAGCCAGGCCGACGAAGGATGGGTACGGAAAGTATCAGTGGGAGAAGGTGAAAGATGGAGATAGAGAGCAAATTTTGGCTCTGTATGAATCCGAAGGCTGGGAGATCGACAGTAAGGCGTGGCTAATGGAGCTTGAACAGGGCAACGCCAATATAAGAGATGAAGGAGGTCTCCTTTGTGGGTTGCACCCTGTTGCCCGTAAACTGTCATTGTCATCCTAGATACACTACATGACATATTTTTTGTGCTATTGTTGGTGTTGTATTTCTCAGATTCTGCCGGTGTTAGCGATCCAGAGCCTGATTACTATGAGCAATATCGAAACTGAAAGCAAAGCTGATTTTCGGGCTGCCTAGTGTGGTAACTACAACGACAAAAGCGTGGATATGGAGGATTCAATGTTAAAATGACTGGAATTGGCGCAATTCATTGCATGTTGGCAGCTGTCTGCTGCAGGTCATCCCATCAATGTTATGCATTTTGGGGTGACGCGGATGCTGGCGAGCGATCCTGAGCCTGGCGTGATTCGCTAGGAGATACGACAGCCACTTCATCGCTCCAATAACCACAGAACTCGATGACGGCCCAGGAGGCTTTGCTCTGCATCGCCTCAATATAAGTACCAATCGCTACAGACGTTTCGCCCTAGGCAGATACGGTAGCTTCGCCCAGATTTGTATTTTTGCCCGAAAAATTACAGCCTTAATAAAGCCTGTTTGTTAATTGTACAAGGTTTCAAGATCTAAGTTCTCGTGAGCTCAGCCTTCTCCGTCTGTTTCATTTCCATTCCTGAATATCTGCAATTTACATCTACATTGACGTCTGTCTTTACCAGTTTCGTTTACAGCACCAGAACATATTAGGGTTTCTCGATTCGAGGTGCAAATGGCTATTCACAAGATCGCTGCATCAGTCGTATCGCTGACTCATGAGACTAATATTGGGCTCATTCACTTCAACTTCGATTTCGCGCTCAAGAAGGTTGAGGCTCCTCACGAGTTCCAAGGTCTTGGCCGTGAGTTATCCCAAGAGAGGATCAAAACCGCCGAAGATGACGCCGTCCATATTACGGCACGAAAACTAGGCGCCTTGTTTCGGCAATGCTTGCCATCGACGCCTCATCTCATTAAAGCTTATGGGACCCGTGCGTCTGTTATTGCGTCGAATCCAAAAGTCAACCCCAAACCATCCAAGAAACACGGCATCCTTGCAGATCATGTTGGAATCGACGGTACAAGCATCTGGGCAGCTGCAACGTCGGGGGCTGAATCAATTGCGGTCCACTTGCTTGCCTGTATGTTGGCCCGGATGTGGTCGCGGTCCGAGGCTATTGCTATCTGGGCGGAATTGGTCTCGGAAAGGAAAAAAGAGCTCGAGCGGACCGATGAAGCCGATTCACAGTATCTTATGGCGCTAAATGATTCACGTATTGATATCGCCAGAGATCAGCTCGCCCAGTGGGACTCGTCCGCACGGGCATGGCTTCAGTCCGCCGATGAAGCAATCAAGATCAAACAAACTCAGTTAATGTTGGTTCTGAACAACATCAACTTGCCCGTGAACACAAAACCGACGTTATATCAGAACGTACTACTGGCTTGGACTTCAGCCATGCTTGCTACTGATAATCTAATCTAGGGTGTTCCTCAATTAGTAGAAACTGGCTCAATCCTCCTGGGCATTTCATCGTGGCACATATATCCGGATATGGTGGTGCTACAGAGTTCTGCTACACCTATCAGACAGGCCGATTCCCTAGTAAACGATGCTGGTATGCTGACGATTGGGCTGAATACTGCGCGACCTAGCAAAACTGGCGTTTCTTGGTCTTTGCCTCTGGGGCAACTTCGCTACTACTGAGGTGCGGTGGTCTCTGAAAAATCGCTTATCACCCAAGGAAATCGAATTACCATTACTCAGCTGATAAAGCTATCTATTGGTTGTATGAAAAGACACTGGGCGGTTCCCGCGCCAGATATTGTACGGTTCATCGTGGACCTCTGGAAACTCATTGAACCTGTAGCCGGTGAAGTCGCAGACGGAACATCTTACTGGCTCGGGCATCTCGCAGAAGCGGTAAAACCCTTACTTGATCAAAATTCCCTGGATTCGCAGGTTGGATTTCGACTGATGAAACTGGGTACTCGGCGATGTCCCAATTCACTTGGGTCAGACGAGACAGTGAAGCTAATACACCCATTTCGAAATAAAGTGTCCGACTCCACTTAGATTTTTACAGTATGTGTCACACATTTTCTAAAACTTACAAACAACGCGTTTTTTTACTAATAACATTAATTAATATAGCTACGTAAATACTATACTATTTTTTTAATATTTATTTTATTAATTAAATATATAAGCAACTTAATTATTATTAAAAGGGTTAAATTTAGTCCGTAACAATATAATCTAACCTTTTATAATTTAGCCCTTCGTGATTTAACCTTTCGCGATCTAGCTTTTCGCGATCTACTTATCTATAAAAACCTACGCAGACCGACCTATAAAAACCTACGCAAACTTACATAAACCTACCTACGAAAACCTACATAAATTAACCTATAAAAACCTACCTACGTAAATTAACTTATAAAAACTTACGCGTATAAGCTAGCAAATAGTTTAAAAACCTAGCTATATAAACTTATTTATAAAAACTTATATAAACTTATAAAAACTTATATAAACTAACCTATAAAAACTTACGCGTATAAGCTAATAAATAGTTTAAAAACTTAGCTACATAAACTTATATATATAACTTACGCGTATAAGCTAATAAATAGTTTATATAAATAAGTTTATATAGCTAAGTTTTTAAACTATTTATTAGTTTATACGCGTAAGTTTTTATAAGTTAGTTTATATAAGTTTTTATATATAAGTTTATATAGGTTTTTATAGGTTTATATAAATTTTTATAAATAAGTTTACGTAGCTAGGTTTTTAAACTACTTGTTAGCTTATACGCGTAAGTTTTTATAAGTAAGTTTACGTAGCTAGGTTTTTAAACTATTTACTAGCTAGTACGCGTAAATCTTTATAAGTAGGTTTAAGTAAATAGGTTTAAATAAATAAGTTTAAGTAAATAGGTTTAAATAAATAAGTTTTTATAAATTAGTTTTTATAAATAAGTTTACGTAAGTTTTTATATATAAGTTTTAAAACTTATTTTTTTAAATTTACTTTAAAATAAGCTTTATTTTAATATATATATATTTATATTTTATATTATTTATTATTATAAAATAATAATAAAAAGTATAAAAATCAATTATTAGTATAACATAAAAAACGTGTATAATACACTGTAAAAACTTAAGTGGGGTTAAACACTTCATTTCGAAATAACAGTAGTGGATTAACAAACTAAAGCGGCATTTGTTAAAATTAAGCGATTTTAATTAAATATAATAAGTAATTAATTAATATGTTCTATTATATTATAAAAGTTCTTCTATCTTATATTAAATAAGTATATATAAGTAATTTATACTATATAAACTATTATTTTAACCCTTTAAATTTAACACACTTTTTTAAAAAGGATTATATAAATAAAACTTTTTATAAAATAAATACTAAAAATAATAAAATTAATCCTAATTATTATAATATTAAAAAAAAGTATAAAATAAGCTAAAATAAAAGCTTTAAATAATAAATAAAATATATATAATCGCTTTTTATTTTAACTTTATTTAAAGTTATTTAATCTTAAATAATTTAATTTATCCTTTAAAAATAAGTTTTTTAAAGCTTTTAAACTTTAATATTTTTTATTATTTAATTTCTTATAAAAATAATATTTATAAATACTTATAAGCTTTAACTAATTAAAAAATTAATTTTATTTATTCCGGTTAAAAGCTTTTATTAGCTTATTAATAATTATATTATTTATTAATATATAAACTACTTATAAAATATTTTTTTTAACTTTTTAATAAAGCTAATAATTATAAATATTTATATAACAAAGTTTTATTTATAAAATTAATTTTTTTTTTATAATAAGTTTAATTATTTATTAATTATTATATTAAATAATAATATATTAATTATTTATAATAATTTTTAATTTTTTAATAAAATAGTTTATAAATATAATTTTTTTAATAGTTTAAGCTAATATTAATAATTTAGCTTTAATAATAAAAATAGTTATTATATTTTATTTGTTTATTTATTATTTAATTATTTTTTTAAATAGCTTTATTATATATATTTATAAACTTTTTTAATTAAAAGTATTATTTATAAAAAATATATTATTTATAAAAAATATATTATTAATAATTTTAAAATTATTATTATTTTTAAATTATAAAATATAATATTAAGTTTAATTAAAGTATTCAAGTAATTAATTTGCTAATTTATAATATTAAAGTTTTAAATTTAAAAAAAATTATAAAAGTTTTAAAACATTAAAAGCTATATTAAGCTAGGTAATTATAGCTATATATATAATTAAATTTTTTTTTTTTAATAAAAATATATTTTTTATTTAATAATTAATTTTTTATAAAATAATAGTTTTATTACTATTATTAAAATATATAATAAAAATAAAAATATATTTTTTAGCTTAAAAATTTTCTTTAAATATAAAGCTTAAAACAGCTAAATAAATTACTTTTAATAATTTTAAATAATTTCAACTTTTAAAAACTACTAAAAATTATCGCTACTAGTTATTTAATAAGCTTATTTAAACTATTTTATAGCTTTTTAAATAAAAATTTTTTAGTTCTTTTTATAAATTATAATAATATTATCTATATAAATAAATATAAACACTTTTTTATATAAATAATAGTAAAACTTATATAAAACAACTTTATATTTTATTTTTATAAAGGTTAAAGTTAACTTTTTTTATTATAATAAAAATAATTTTTTTAAACTATATAAAGCTTTATTAAGCTTTAAAACAATTTAAAGCTTTTTATAGCTAAAAAGTATTTTTATATATATTTTTTTATTAAGTTTTATATTTATAAATATATTAATAATATTATATTACTTTAGTTTAAAATTAAACTTAGCTATAATAGTTATAAATATTTTAAAAAATTTTTTAATAAAAGTTAATATATATATAGCTTTTATAATATTTTAAAACTATTAATTTTTTTTAACTATTAATTTTATTTTATATTTTAAATAATAATTATATTTATTAAATTTATATATATATATTTATATATAACTAAATATTAGTTTATTTTAAATAATATTTATATTAACTTTAGTTTATAACTTTATTTTATAATAACTTTATAAATAATTTTTTTTTGCTTATTTAAAACCTTTATTTATAAAGTATTATTTAAAATCTTTATAAAATTTAAACAATAAAAGCAGGTTTTTTTAATATAATTTTTATTTGTTTTAAATATATTTAAAAAAAATATTATTATTTATATATAAAAAACTTAAAGTTTTAATTTTTTTATTTTTTATATATTTATTAAAATAGTTTAAAAATTGTTTTAATAATTTAATTATTAAAGCTTTGCTTACTACTATACTATTTTATGTTTTTAAAACGCTTAAACGTTTATTTAAAAATATAACTTTTTAATAGTTTTTATATAATTTAAAACTAATATAAAATTAAGTATTAAAAGCACTTATTAAATTATTAAAATTTATATAAAATAATTTAATTTTTTTTAAAATTTATAATTTAACTTTAAACTTAATAAAATTTATTATAATATTTTAAATTTATAAATTAAATTTTTTAATAATAGCTATAAAAAAAACGTTTAGTTATAAAAATTTAAAAAATAAAAAATATAATAAAAAAAAAACCTTAATATAAAATTAATTAAGTTTTATAGTTTTTTTTAATATAAAATATTTATAAATTATATTTATTTTATTTTTTAATATATTTATAATAACTATATTATTTTCACTTTTTATAAAATATATATTTTTTATTTTTTAATTTATAATAATAGCTTTAAAAGTATTAAAAAATATTTCCGGTTTAATAACTATAATTTTAATAAAAAAATTATTAAGTTTTTTAACTTTTTATTTTAAAAAATTATTTTTTAATTTATTAAAATTATTTAAAAAA
>MU619851.1:0-80485 GCA_025201785.1 Xylaria longipes
TTTATATATATTTATTTAATAATTAATTATTATTTATTTATATTAAAATATTAAATATAACCACGTATATATAATAAAAGCTAATAATTATAAAAAAGTTTTTTAAATAAAAAAACAAAATTTTTTATTTAAACGACTAAAAATTTCCCAGCCAAAATTTCAAACCAAGGAAACCTTCGTTTTACTTAGTCGTACCTCCTTCGCTAAAAACTTAGGCACTACGAACAACTTTAAAGCTATTATGTCCTTACCTACTTAGGTAAACACCACCTACACCAACCACAGTGTAGTTCCTCGGCAACCTGTCTTCCTCTATCTACCTACCTACCTCAGGTACTTAGTACCTTGCTGAGAGGCAACTCGATCATTGGATCATAGTGCACCTGCAACAATCACTCCAATTTGTTTTTGCTCTAGAGCGAACTATCAATCACTTTTCTGCCTATCCTGGCATGGCTCTGAATTCCCATATCAACCATCTGACTGTTGCGGCCCTTGCAGCATAGCCCCGAAAATCCCACACGATCACACAAACATCCAGATTCGGCGACAATGGCGAACTTCTTGGCCGGTTTGCTGAGCTCTGGTGACTACAGCGACCTCACACTCGTGTGTGAAGACCAAGAGTTTCGAGTCCACAAAAACATCGTGTGCTCCCAGTCTCCTGTTCTAGCTGCTGCCTTGAAGGGGGTTTTAAGGTATCTATCTGCCTTTCTTTGAATTTTCTTGATTTGCACAAGTAAAAAAATGTAGAAGAGAAATTATTGACTGGATGGCAGGAAGCTAAGACCAACACATTCCATGTTGCCGAATTCGACCTTACGACCGTGAAGTGCATGCTCGATTATATGTACACCGGAAAGTATGAGCAGATGCCTCCCGGTTGCTGTGATAAGGACAAGGACCAAGGTACTGTATAACATGAACCGCATTCCGTAGCTTGTTTTACGACTACACAAACGTATTTCACGTGGCGATGTTGAATCCTATCACTGCTCCTCCGCATTTCCACTCACAGACCTAGGGCACCTGCCTCCCACCTACCTCTTTTATTACAGTTTACTGACTCTGTATCCCATTCAGCGCAAACAACAGAAAATGGCAAGAACGACTCTGTCAAGAATAACAATGAAACCTGGATTTACCACGGACCTGTGAACTGCATCGCGGATTGCTTTGACCTGCCCGAGCTAGCCAAGATGGCCACTGCCACGCTAGAAAGACTTACCCAAGAAGACTGGTCTGAGGACGCCTTTTGTGACTTGCTGCATAGAACCCATAGCAGAACAGGGGACATCGGTTATCGCGATATGCTGGCAACGCGAGCTGCAGATCGTATAAGCGAACTCATAGAAAGGGGACTCTTCAACGAGCTTAGCGCTCTAAGCGACGACATGACTCCAGCTATCCTTAGGATTTGTGTCGGAAGACTCGACGCATTGCGATCTTGTCTGAAAGCAGAAATCGCAAGAGCCGACAAACACGCGAAAAACCTGCAGTCAATCACTTCTTTCGTCGGCTCCTGCAACCATTGCTCTGTTGCTTTTAAGTGTTCTATTGATCGATCTACGGAAACAGCCGAGATTTACTACAAAATTTGTTGCGGTTACTGTGGGCGAAAATTCGAGCGTGGAAACTACCTAAGGTAGGATAGTCTATACCTACTGAACGTTGAAACAGGCCTTTAGATGGTCTGAGAAAGACTGTGAGGTTTCTAGGAGGAAGTCGGACTACTTGCGCACTGAGATAGACGTGTAGTATAGACACAATCGAGATATTTACTCGTCCCAATGGTCGCATCTCGGGGCGACGGGGTATTCAATGCACAAGACAGGGGCCCATTTCTGAGCAGCTCTGGACATTGAACAGCTTAATACTGTCTGTGCCTCGTGGGTCGAATCTATGGCCAAATACTATCTTAATACTACTGTCTCGTAGTATATTTATTAGCTGGGAACGCTATAGTGGTATTAATTCCGTTCTCGTAGGCTGGGTAACTGTCTGTATAGTCCTTTGCAGCTAGAGACGCCGTGTGACAAACTGGTGGAGATGCTGGGAAAAGACACTACAAGCAAGTTATTGCATCTAGTTAAAATTGAAAATAAAACTTCCAAATAACAGTAGAGAGTCGTTCTGGCGAGCAGAAGGGGGTTGTGTCCAATTGGGTAGTTTTTGTCATGATGAGCGTTGTACAGCACCTGTTCGGACTTCCAAATCGAACAGGATCGAACAGGAAGGGTTCTGGGTACCAACGGTTGCAGGTAAGAGCGGGCACCTGTGGTACTAAACTAATGCCGGAACAATGCAAAGACATCAGTCTATTTTCGAATTATCAAAACTTGAGTTCGTCGTCCAGCCCTAAATTGCAGAAGCATACCTTCCGCCTCGTTCTATTGTCTCGACACTTCTTATTGTCTCGACACTGGTCCAGTGTACCCAAAGACGATCAGATCTACTGGTACCTACTTATTTCCTTGCATGCAGCTATCGCGGGCCATACAGAGAGGTCCCCACCTTCCGTAAGAAGCAAATGTCGGTTCTGGTTAGCTCGGTAGAAACCTGCAGCTGTGCTGTATGAACGATGGATTCTACTGTAGCGAAACGAATACGTTGCCTCGCCTCGGAGACCCTTGGAGACCCTCAGTTTAATATCCCTTAAGGGCAAGACTTGGATGAAGCCCTATCGGCTTGATAGGTGAATAGTTTTATGTAGCTTCTGTTGACCTGCTGCATTGATGTTGTTCATTGGATAGTAATCATGTAATCATAATGAGACCCTAGCTCCTTCGTCGCATCACCTAGCACCATGGCGGCGAACTCCGCCATTCTATATCAAATTAGAGGGGACGTTTCGACGCTTTCTTGTCGGAATTGCGTGGAAAGATTTAATTCGGGATCTGTTAGGCCAGCCACCTGTACACCAGGACCCGTGAGTAATATGGTTTGTAGGTACAGAGTAGGTATATGGAATATATGGAATACCTAGGCGACGGCGCGAAGATAGAAGGCGAGCCTGAGTTTAAAATAGCGAGGAACTAAGATCAATATTGATAAATTTGGGGCGACAAGAACGGACTGCTGAGACACTCCCGAGGCCTTAGGCATCCATCATTCATCTTGCTTACGAACACTGTCAGACGGATGGTGCTAGTAAGTGATAAGACCAACATTGAATTCAAATCGAGCAACAGCTTATCATTAGAGTTGTGGACTTGGGGCTGATCACGCTATGTGGCTTAGATGATGGGAACAACAATATAGATCGGAAAGCCTCCGGTATCGGTTTCTGTTGGGGGTTTATTCTTACGAGACCTGAGAGGACAGGATTTGTACAGTACATGGGAAGGCCATGCTAACTACCTAATCTAGGTACCTAGGTAGGTAGGGATTGGTTCTGACACAGGTACGGTAAGCATTCCGTGCATGAACATTGCGCGTACATACTTATGCTGTCGCATTATGGTTCAGGAACGCGTTTCCTCCCGCCACTAGTTACTCTGTATGGCTTCTAGAAGAACATCTCCTATTCCCCCCCCCTCTCCTCTTTTCCCTGCGTATTCGGAAACGCCAACGTTAGGTATTTCAATAACGTGTTGGTATACGTACTGTATCAAGTATTTATAGCAGGTTGAATCGCCTTCCGGGGATGCGCTAGAAGGCGCGCTAGAAGATGCGCTATCGTCGTCTGCCAAGGAACCAGGAACAGGTACTATACAGAGTCGGAGCGCTAAGAAATCACACCAGTTACTGCCCCCTGACCACTTATTGCTTACTGAATACTACTGGAACTTATTGTTGTTTTTTTGCTATTACTATTTCATTAATAGCTTATATTATATAAAAATATATGTGCAAATAAAATAAACGATCGCGATTATTAGTATATAGTTTTTTTATTTTTATAATTTTTTTAAAGCGATTAAGGCTAGTAGGCGTACTTAAAATATAACATTTTATAACTTAATTACAACAGGCTAAACTTTACAAGGTTGTAGAACAACAGCTTTTAGGCCAAAAACTCCTAGAAAAAAATATTCTAGTTCTTTAAAGTCAAGGCTTTATTAGTCTTTAATTTTTTTATACAGCTAAAGCTATTAAGGCTTGTTTTTTAGATAAAGAAAACGATGCTTCGGTTAGCGGGCAGTAACTGGTGTGATTTCTTAGCGCTCCGACTCTGTACTATACACGGAGTTTTTCCGTTCAAGGAGCGCCCGAACTGATTCAAAAGGGCCCGCTATGATTGGCTCATGTCCTCTGTTGAGCAGCCCGCTAAGACGTAGAGAGCTAGAGACAGATCCAGGAGAATCCATGGTCTGTCCCCATGGTGGTCCGAGCTCGCGTCTCAACAGATGAGAAAAGTGGGTAAAAGTGGAAGTGCCGTGGCAGCGGTGACAGCTCTCTGCCGGCAGCTTTCCTATTCGACAACTCCGAGTCCTCGACGATCTTTTTGGGTTTCTGGGCTTCGGGGCTTGTTTGATTATACAATCTAATGAATGCGGTGGGACACGCCGCTTGAACAGCACCTAGGTATGCTCGTGTTCGTAGCTTGTAGCTTGAATACCTACCTAGCCTCATGATGTTCGAAGCATACAGGTAGCGTTGCAGTGGAAGCCCGGCCAGGTACCAAACAGGCCTCGCAACTCCGTTGAAGCCGTCGAGTCCGTGGTAGCTTACTGTGCTTTTATCTGCAGGTATGTGCCTGGGAGAGACGTAGGTACTATGCAGTATCATACTACACCGCCTTGCTGATCCGTTAGAAGCTATGCCTATCTTATTACAGTACTACCAGTAGTTATGCGACGAAGCGACGAAGCTTACATACGGTATTGTAGGTAGTGTGCCCATAGCCTCTAGTAGTCTCGTCTAGGGCCCAGGTACTCTGTACGCATGACCCTGTACGATACACGTACCTACATATGTCGGTCACTGTCTCTATCTCCATACAACTAAGAGGTAGTGTACATGTAGGTATGTATGTACATGGGTGAGGGTATGTACTTGCTCGCTCACCAAGCCAGCCACTGCATACCGCGCCGGTATATTAAGACGGACTGACTGAACATCCCGTCTGTTGTGTTGTCGCATTGTTACCCCAAGCCCAGATTCTGCCCAGATATCCAATATCCAACCACCATCAGGTGAGTGTCTTCCCACTTCCCCTCCGACCTGCAGCTGCATCGCACTCTTCAAGGGCCTTTCAGCTCCCGGACCTCCGTTCTCTTCGTATAACAGCATAGCCACGATAGCCAATTGACTTTGACTTTGCAGCCGTCATCTTTGACTTTCAACTCCTATCAACATCGCCATCTCGCTCAATCCTACTCATCCCAAAAATCAGAAACAACAACCTCACAATGGCTGGTCCCCGTGTCACTGGTCCCGTCGCCAAGCTCGCTCGCTCTATCACCACCACCACTCAGCCCTCGACCCTCCTGACAAGCTCCAAGGCCGGCGCGCCTCTGTCGAGGAAATATGCGGATCTCCTCAAGGAACGGAATATAGACCCTGATGTAAGACCTCCATCTACGTTAGATATGCGAACACGCCCGTGCTAGTTGCACGACTGCCTATGTGTACACTGGCACTGACAAGATTCGCGTGAGCAGCATCCTCGCCATCTCTATACCCGTTCATCAAATCTGCCTCACCCCCAACCTCGGAAAATGCGTCTGATGCAGACATTTTCGAGTACCGCCACCCCCAACGCACCCGCTAAAAGCATCGACAACATCGTTTTCCCTGGCTCAGCGGTCTTCGATGGCACCAGCCAAGACCCATTCAGGAACCTCCGTGTGCCCTTACTCCCCGACAATGTCATGTTTCAACATACCCCGGAGTCTGCCGATGCCCCCGTCAAGGCTCCTGAGATCAGCATCATTGCTGCGAACCCGGACCTTGTCTCGCCCTCCGCTCTCACAGAGATAGAGGGGATGGGTATGGACGGTGTCGAATTGAGGTTCATTCATGATGCTGAGCCCGCCCAACAGGAGCCGGGGATGCTGACAGATCTCTGGCGAGGTCTGGTCGACGATGTGTTAGGTCAGCAGAGCAAACAGGGCAAAGTTGCTTTCTAACACGCAATCATTATTATCGTAACGATGACCACGAACAATTTTCTACGTTGGTCAAGAGAGCGAGCTTGATTCTCTAGTGGGTTCACCAAAATCTACTGAGATGGTATTACGCGGGCGGTTCGGAAATGTCGTGAACTGACTTTTTCTATATCATTTTAATGCTGGCGTTGGTTATTTTTGGGAAATACAGCCATTCACGCTCCCCACCCTTCGTGGGATAGAAGCTATAGTGGGCTTTCTTGGATATTGAAGATGCTCCTTAACGAGTATGCTGACTATCATTTGATTCAATTGAATAATAGTCGCGCGTGGGCCATGCCCATCACTTTTCTGTTCCCGATCACTATATACCTCCCGTGACAGCTAAACGGACAATTCTTAGACGGTATTGATGCAGTAGCAATTTTAGTCGCCTCTACAACGGTCACGCGCATATAAACCAAGGATACTATTAGTCATGTCGCGGTAGGTTGTCCAGTAACATCATTCTAGCGATTGACTTTGAATACTAGAGTTTGCACTAGTTTCGATAGAGTATTGGGGTCGACAGAATAGGGCTGAGGGAGCTCTCCGTTGAAAAGTAGCATTCGAATCCGTTGGTATCCCAAAGCGAGGCGCAAGGGGTGCAACAGTACCTTAGGAACTGGCCAAGGCAACAGCATTTGATGATTATATGACTCAAATCCGCACAGTCGTCTCTAAGACGCAGTTACATCCGCGAGTTTCAGGACTGGGTCGTCTCGGAATCTGTTCTGTTTTTTTGAGACGCGATACTACTCTCCCCGCACTTTTTTGACATACCCCACGATCGTCCGATCACGATTAAGGGTGTCGGCCCACCTTGTTGGTTAGTGGTGCTTCCACTATGCATGTGGGAAAAGAACCGCAATTCAATCTCCGGCGTATGCGATGAACGCCTCGTAAGTTTTCCAGATTAACTTTTAAGTGGGCTTTCTATCAACTCTAAATCATGCGCGGACATTTGTGCTCACAGATGGCAACCGCCCTGCCGTCCGACTCGAGAGCGAGCGGATTTGTCCTTTGTTCTGACATATAGTATGACCTTATACTCCGAACCGAGGAAGTGTAATAAATTCCGAGACTCGGTCGACGATATGATCGATCGAAGTTTTTCTCGCCGAGTGCCAGCCGGCGGGGGGAAATGTGAAGACGCCGCTTATCGTCGACAGCGTTCAGCGTCTGATATATGGTGTATCACAGCAACGAGTTGCATCCCCGCATCATCGATGTGAACTAGAAATACGTACGAGCGAGCAAAGCGCTGAACGAACTCCGCAGGCTTGTCGGAGATGATACATGATACTATATTTGCACTGAGGTTACATTTTCATGGAAGCATCACAAATTTATAAGACGGCTGGAGGGAGAGCTTGCAAGTTTTATATGTTCGTAGGCTATCTATTGAAACCTCTGTGTATCCGACATATTTTATTCATGCTCATTGCATCGTATCCCACATCTCAATAACCGTATACCGTTTATTTTGAGATATACTCTACTCTAATCGCACTCCTTCCCGCGTGCTAGCGCCCTTCTAGTTCGGTTGATGTTATGCCCATCAATTACTGAGGTGGATAAGAAGGCACATGAACAGCACGCTTATTGTCCTTATCCCACATATACCGGGAATCACAGCTATGACAGAAAATAAACCAACGTTTCTCTGTATTTTGCGAGGACCGTTGGATTTGGAATCCGGAAGTCCGGCCGCATCCCCAGCTAGGACATATGTGCGTCGTTGACAAAACGTCAGCAAGCTCGTTGAGGTTCTGCTCGAGACAGTCAATCCTCTCCTTTCCAGCTCGAACTTTGTCCTCAAGCTCCTTTTCAAGCTCCTTTTGTTTTACGTGATTCTTCGTCGAAATCGCGAGGACCTCAGCAGCTATGTCGTTTGCAACCTTTCCGTTGGAAAAGATGTCTTTGCTCACGAGCTCGGAAACGTTGGACGCAGCAGCATGCACTATAACCTCTCGAAGATTCTTGTCTCCTGTCGAGCCCATAGCCTCTTCAATGCGATTGCAGAAGGTGTCTGATGACCAGCGTTCGTTAAGCAACGTCTCAATTCTCTTGGCTGAGAGCTGGGCTAGACCTATCACCCCATAGTAATCTGCGATACTATTCACCCGCACGTGGTAGACCAGAGCTTCGGAAACGGTCGTAGTAACAGATTTCTCTTCGCCTTCTGTAATCGGTGTATTTTGTGCTGTTGAGAATTAGTGACGACGAAGATGGCGACTACAAACGATAGTGATATAGAGGAACGAATAGCACACCACTTGCTCCATGAGCATGTATTGGCAATAGCATAGCTTTTTGATGAAGGGGTTAGAACATACATTGCTGCTCACTTCCGTTCGTGGAGGTAATCTGAACGGACTCAGCTGACTGAACACGCTGGAGTCGAACATGTTCCGCAGGTTTCTCCTTGTAGTTGCCCGTGTACATATATTGAAGCATGCACTCCAGTGATGTAAGATCAAAATCGACTTCCATGATATTGGTCTCCGCTTCCTGTGGAGTGTTCAGCACGGGGTCAGCATCTGGAAACCTACGAATAGCAGAAAATAGAAGTATCTGCAAGTACCTTGAACTTGCTCTTCAGAGCGGTGGCGATCACTGGTGACTGTACGCATATGATGCCCTTGTGCACACGAAGCTCGGTGCCTTGGCATACGAGCGTTAAATCACTGTACTCTCCAGTCTCCAGGAGCGTTAAGGTAGTCAACGCGACATTGCACATATGCGATGTGGTGTTGCCCATGATGAGCGATAGGATGAAAAAGACTTAGCAGCTTGCCTGGAGACTTTGAGTGAAGGTAGATGCTGGGAATACCAGGAATGCACAAGAGGTAGGGTGTGCCCTGAGTCGAATGAGGATGGTAAAAACGAATTGCAATGCGCAACAGGGTAAAATATAAGCTCACAACTCCTGAGGGCAACAGGTCTAGAGCCTAGCTGCAGATGGCAAACTGAGGTTGCTGGGGAACCAGATAGATTCACTGACCCAAGTACCCAAGTGCCCGAGGCAGTTACCTACGCGCAGGTAGCTTCAAATTCTTTCGAGTTTTTTAAGTTCGGTTCTCACAATGGAAAAGTACCTAAGTACACCTTGAATAATATTTCGTTTATCTGTGTGGATTTATTCATTTGAAGGCTGCGGCGTAGGCTCAAAAACAGAACAGAAACTTATTATACCCTCCTACTAATCGTACCCAGACACTAGGTACTTAGGTAGTTGCACTCGGCCTTCACTGAGTTCCTAAAAGCCCCCAAAAACCGTCTGCGGAACCCAGCCCATTCAACAGTACTGCATCCTACATGGAAATAATTACACTATATACATCCGTAAGGGCAAGGAGAGCAGGAAGTTGGTAATTGTACAAAAGTTGTGTTCTCTTGTACATTAGGGTACGTGCACAGGTAGCCATACCTTTCATTGCTTAAATAAGCCAATTTCGGCTGGATTCTCCGTTTTTCATCTTGTCAGAGAAGTAACTGGACTACGTAGAGCACTGGAATGTTCTAGAGTTTCTGGCTCCCTGAGATGTCATAAATTTCATTCTTAGATCGATTCTTCATGGCGGCAAGAGCACCGAGAACAACGAAGGATATGTCTCGGATGATACCATGATGTTTGCTCAAGTGTACAGGCAAAATCAATTCCACAATTACGGCAGCGTGGATTCGCATTTAGGAGTTGAACACACGCCTCGAGAGCTTTCGATCGATTGGCCGACTTTTGGTCCTCTTCCTCCAGTTTTGTCTTTTCTAGACACAAGTTGGTTGTGAGTTCCTGCCGTCGAGCCTCCGTCGCCTTCAAGTTTGTCATGAGGATAGGTAGCATGTAGGGGGCGAGTCGTTCCGCCACTCCTCCTTTCTCGAACATGTGCCGCGGTGCGAGCTCGTCGGCGTGTTCCACGGCTTTTGCTGCTAGCATTTGGTAGTATTCTTGATCACTTGTTGAATCCAGCGACTCTTGAACCAAGTCGTAGAATGCATCAGCAGACCATTCGTGTACCAAAATGTCATCCACCTTGCTTCTGGACAGTGCTGAGAGAGCTGGTACGTCGTAGTAGCTCGCTATGGAATCCATACGAGTGTGACATGTCAAGCGTTCAGATACGGTAGTTGGAATCCCAGGCTCGTATGTGCCATTGCTCAATCCTAGCTTGACAGCGCTAGGTGCTTCATGGGGAGTTGACTTGAGACTTGATCATCCTCAATCAAACTCGAGGTTCAGGATTTCTTACCTACTTGCGCACTGGAGGAGTCATCTGACTCACCCGATGAGAGGAGCTCTAGGGCAGGATCCGGCGACAACTGGTAGTCTCCGGTATACATGAATTCAAGTAGATGGTTTACACTCTCGATGTCGAACGGAACGTGTAAAAAGCCGGCCATGGCTTCCTGATATGTGTGAACACAGAGCCACTCAAGCTGCGACGAGTAAAGGCTTACTTCGGAACCGCCCCGTAGGGTATTCGCCATGACTGATGACTGTGAGCATATTATCGCTTTATGGAGCCCGAATCTCTTCCCATGACATGTGAGTGTGAAATCACTAAAGCCCTTGATATTGAGGAGCCTAGTTTCTAATGGCAACGAGCTTTCAGCCATGTTGATGGTATCGACGACGTTTAGGCTATGCGATCAATTATTTGGAATACGATAAATATATTTGACAGGAATATCAATGCTTTTGAGCATTTAATTGTGGTAGAAAGAGCAATGACGACAATATTACGACTATTTGGGCCTAATTGCGATGGTAGGGAAATGCTTCCCACGTGATGTCGATGGACTCCGCAATTTCTCACAGTCTTCGGGGGTCAACCATGCAAGAGGCAGAAAGCTGTTGAATACATAATTGGTCAAGTTTGTCGTTTATAATGGAGTGTTGGCCTGGCTATGTCCGCAGAAATAACGGCGGAGGGAAAGGTTATCACGAGACTTAATACAGTTCAGAGAAATTAGCATAGCCGGTGGCCTGCGATGAGAGTGCCGCTAGTTAGAACAGACGTATCTATTATCAAGGAGCCATGTTGCACTTCTCCTATTTACCACGTAACACTAGTCCGTACTCGTGATAATCAACTTAATCCCGGGGACTAGTAGTATTCTATCTATCTTTTTGATAAAACTTCTCAGTTGTGTAGCCGCCGATAGAATTTCAAATTAATGATAGGAGAGGGATTGATATTGTCACCGAACAGAACTGCATTTCTAACCCACGACACTATTAAAATATAGAACGTTGTTAAGTCGGAGACTTGACCGTCTGCGGTTGCTTATATACGTACCGTAACAAATATAATTGTACTCTAGAAATAAGAGTAGAGTTCTGTAATTCTTCATCCATGCTGACGGGGCAAGGTTAAAGCTAAGCGACCTTCAACTCATTAGGCTCAACGCAGATAGGTGTCATTTCCATTCATCAACTAAATGGGCGGCCTTAAACATTTTGATTGTATGATACAGCAAGCCCCGCTTTTATACATCTGGAATGCCCTCAAGGCGCAATCTAATATTGTCAAAATTGCGGCTTTCGGTAACAATTTCGTAGTAGGTTTACTTACATGCCTTCCACGACCGAACCTATACTCATTTATGCCACAGAAGGCAAAAACAGACACTCTAAAGTCAAGTCTGGCCTAGTCATGTGCCGGCTGACATAATTTCTTCTACACTGGCGGCTATGCGGTTTCTATCAACCCCGGATACGTCTCAACTAGTTGATCTGCCACGCCATCGTATTGAACTCAGCCTTATCGTTGATTACTATCGTGTTGACACTCTATATTAACTTGCTACTTCGAATATCAAAACAGAAATCACAGTTGGGTAACCTTGCCGAAGTGTTTACGGCGATTCTTGAGGCCGGGTAGCGTAACAATGGCAGTGAGGAGGTTTACTAAATGGCGGCTAAGGTGACTATTCCGCACGATGGGCAGCCAAACACGCATGCTATTTTCTCCAAGATGGATTTTCCAAACTTATTTTATAGTTTAAGCGTTTCTCACTCTCACCCCGGGCTCATTCTACACTATCCACAAAAATACCGGATTTTTAGCTATCATAAGGCTAATAGCTAGGCGCGTAATAATAAACTCTGAATACGGGACACCGACGACTCAGGTTATATTCAACTTCAAGGCATGCCAGGAGTTATGCTTGGTAATTATATTGCTATTGCAATCCGTGCTCATTGTCTAGGATTCCCCACCAGTTACGGCAGCCAAGGGAAAAACTAGATACAGACCTTTTTGGCGCTAGTTAACCTCCTCCCCGTTTTGATATTTCTCGCATCAAGCCTCGTATGGGCCATTAACCGTTGATATCCCCATTCTTGCGAGTCTTTAGTTTGTCTGACCAAATTCCGGAAAACACGAAATCGGACTATTCACTTGCGGTTTCTTGTACCCTCACCATTTAGAAATATGAAAAACACCAAGGGAAAAGAACGAGAAATCAATGGTTAGCACAGGCTTTAGCGGCAAAGGATCAACCAAATGAGAAAGAAGGCAGAGAGACTAATTACTATGCACATCACTCATTTTCTGTGTTAGACTGTCTCTCGAGAAATGATCTCATACTGTCTCTCTACCCATTCACTTCCACACATAGGCCCACACCGGCTCTTAGGCCGTTCCTAACCTGTCCCGTCCCGTCCCGTCCCATCTCACCCAGGCATCCATGTTCTTCCAATCTCCTAGTTCTACGGTAGCCACCTACTCCCTTCACCTCAGCCAACCCCGAGAGGCAATCAATACAAGCCCCTCACACCTGTGGAACGAAAGACGTGAGACGACAGAGGCTGGGCGCGCGGGGTACTGGCACAGACACTCGACACGGAGTGATTGTGCTGATGTGGTGTGTCGTGTTGTGTTTGGCCTTGTGGGCTCGAACTCGTGCAAGTACTCACCTGCTCACCTACCTTGTCCGTAGTGTGCGGTGCTGTGCGCGGTGTGCTGGCGTGACGTGTAGCCGGGATGACGTATTATGTGACCGGACGACATTCTCCTTCTCTCTCTCTCTCTCGCTCCACCCCCTCCGCCACCGTAGATACCGTGCGCCGTGCGGACAGCTGGGCTATCCTGCGGCTTCGCGTCACACGTAATGCAGCGGCCCGAATTTTGGTGCCACTTCCACCGCTCTTGAACCACACAATTGCTCGACTGAGCTCCCTCTTGCCCATCCTTGGCCGGGAAGCCCCACGTTGGACTACCGCTGGGGTTGGGACTGGAAGCCGCTAAATTGAGTTGTCGGGTTACTAGTCTAGGTGCCACTGGGATATTGAAGCTGTAAGATGTAAGTTGCGGGGCCGTAGACTTGGGGAGGTGACGAGCTTGGGAGATCGAAGAAATTATCTGCATGACCCCAAGACACTAGTTAGTGGCCTTGTTAATTGGATCGGGCTGATCACAATAGAAGGGTCGAAGCAGCGACGGAGTTTATTTGATATGCCTGAGAACAAAAATGGAATTTGTTACGAGTAAGATGAGAAAACGCTTGGATGGAGGCTGAGGTTGACTCGCCCTAAGCACGTTTCACGTATAGTGCTGCATAAGCGAGTTGTACGTTGTTCGCTTACCTGCACGTCACAACCCTGGACACATCACAATAGTATTAGGATGAAAAGGCGACCCGATAGTGCGTCTAATTAGGGACTCGTACCATGAACCGAACTCAACTAGTGATACAATTAGCTATGAGATATTGTATGTGAGGGGGTCTCGGAGGTGTAATAAGAATGCAATTACAGGCATCCTACTATACCTAGTGAGGAGGTTCACTAGTGGTTAGTTTACGACCTGCTCAGTCTAGATGATCTTTTCCATCGCCCCCAGCACTTTGATGAGCAACTAGCTATTATACGATTGTGTGTGAGGCATCTGTGTGAGGGGAAGGGGAAGGGGAAGGCAAGAACGAGGCGGACAGATGAGACATGATTGTCTACAAGGACTTACTGTATCACCTCGACGTCAAAACTAGATACGGTGATCGGATATTTCACCTAGGAAGGTCCATGTCAAAGGGTAGGAAGCCAGCGTCGGCGTAAAATCCAAGTCCCATTTTACTAGATAGGAGAATGACAGAGCATGTGTATTTTACAGTAGGCTTTCACCACCTCGAGGGACTACCCACTCTTTATATATGTTCGCGGAGGCCTACGTGTTGGGTTCCGATACCACTCCATATCGAGCTTGCTGTCCATTTTCTACTGATAGATACTTTAGTGTCGACCCGACAGTCCAGAAGTCAAGGCATTACGTTCGACAAGAGTACAACATTTCATTCTAATCGTCGCGCTCTATGCTTTGCGTTAGGTTCACCGTGTGCTGTTATGTGGCGCGCCACGCTGACACATCTCATACTTCCGATGCGCATGTTGTCGTGTATGTCCAGAGGTCATCATCATTCAAAGCTTACGCCAATGTCGCCTGTGGGTCTAGGTGTGACGTTTTTGCAACTGGTGCCAGTGATACGGGACAAGAAGCGGTGTGTTTTTTCTGTTCCCTGTTCTCTGTTCTCGCCGGCCTAGGCCAACCGCCGAATTTTGACACACCAAATCTTCGCACCTCTACTACTCCTATATTTCACCATATTCCCCTTCCGTTAGGATTTGTTCGGTGAGATACTCGGAATCTAACAAGTACGGGCCACATCAGCTAGAGATGGTCGGAACTGGCAATTGAATGAGCTGACACTCTGGCTGGAACGGTCGTAATCTATTATGCTTGTACAAGCTTATGTAGATCTTGGTATGGTAGGCTTTCGGCACTGTCTTGGGATACTCGATACTAGAATTCTTCTAATGCTGCCGGCGGACCATCTTGCAGTACACACATATAACCTCGGTATGCCGTTCATCCGTAACGCGCGACACTTAGAATTCCCACAATCATAATTTGTGTACCGAGGTCGACTCTATCAGGTTCGGATTACACATTTTTCTCTGCCTCTACTCAACTCTCGGGTTCTCTTCCACTTGTTTAGGTGCGACATGAGAAAGCGAGACAATGCTAGAGGCGAAGGAGATGTAACCAGAGTATTAAATTTTTGTAACACAGCTTTGTTTGTCTCGTGTATAACAAAAAACAGGTATACAGCGGCCTCGGTTGGCGGTCGTGATCGTTAATATGGCCTATTCGGAAGACTCAAGATGCCCCTCTGTTACGTGGGTTACCTGGGCAAAAACGCCAATTCCTGATGTGAGTAGCTTATAGTAGAGTGATGCAGGCTTCCGGGCATTACGAAACTTAGTGCCCATACTCAAGTTCGACAAGCAGATTGGTAAAATGATTTCGAAGACTGTAGATAGGTATTGGTGGTGAGGCAACTGTATGTAGCTCAGTATCTAATTCATTGTGTATTAAAGCAAGTTAAGCTTTTAGACCGTCAGGCTCATCACATGATACTGCAATCAGACATTTCCAACAACACACGCCACTGACACCGACCCCTTTTTGATAGAGAAGATAGAGAGGAAAGAATTGGAGGCATTTCATCATTCGTAACAAGGGAATAAGGCGTAGCACCAGCTCGTCATCTTTTGGGAAACGGTGGTTGTGATGAACAAAGTAAAACAAGGCTGCCTCGATCATGAACGTTCCCCGCCTGAAGTCATGATAGGCGGTTTTTCCCCGTAAGTCGAGTCTCATTTATCTCGGCATTAGCATGGCGTAGAATATTATCTCATCGCGAAGAGTTAATGTTCCCCATGCGACGCATCATTTCGTGAAGCATGTACACGGCCGTGAGTGGCAGATAATAACAATAATCAAGTCGTAATTTTCGTCATCGTATCTTCTGGTGATGGACGTAAACATGCCAGGTCTCAGTCGTTCGCAGCGAATACAAGGAATTTATGCAAAGGAGTCGTTGGAATGAACGTGGAGTGGTAAAGTTGATATCAGTATTGAATCAAGCTTTGATGACCTGCAACTACCGGAAAAGTCACCGGAGCAACGGTAGGAATCTGTATTTGGTCGGCTAGTGATATAATGTCATCGCCGTCGAGCACCCCCTACGGTGGAAGCTGGCCGGTTCATTGTGTCGTAGCCCGGTGTGGGGATCGCTCCATCAACGAGCGTTTTCCGACGCTTCAGATCCAAACCACCGCTTGGAGGCCGCTGGAGATCATCCTCATCGTCACGACCTCGTTTCAAAGGCCCTGAAACACCATTCAAGACAGGCGCTGGGGCGTAACCATTTTGCAGCGAAGGATTTATCTCGGTTTGGGAACTGTACACATCTGGGGCCGAAGCACCATTTGCTGTTCCTCGGTCGTTACTCATCACACTGTATAGGCTGCTCGATGAAGGTGGCACACGGGGCGGCGTACTGTATCCGGTCGGTTGCCCATAATATGGCTGAGGTGGTGCGGCGGTCCGCGGAGTGGCACGTCCAGAATGAGCTTGATGGCCCGGAGAGCCAGTTATATCTGAAGATAGGTGCGAATGATCGCCAGACATAGGAGCAACAGCAGGAGCGTTGTAGTTGTATGCAGTTCGGTTTGCATCATATGCTCCGCTGTCGTGGGTGTACTCTGCCTCGTGTTCTGCCTCGTCTTCGCCAGTTGGATGTGAAACAGCATCGCCGTGCTGTGTCATCCCGTTCGGCGGCTTGACATCTGAACCTTCTGGTACTCCCGAGCCAACCGGCCGCCCTGAGGGTGGACCCATCTCACTTTTCATGTAGGCATTTGGTTGCCCGTAGACGTTCCTATCCGGCGGGCTGTTGTGTGATGAATACGATGCTTGCTGGGCTGTGTGATTGTAAACACCTCGACCATTGTCGTATGGTTGAGTAGCCTGAGGATATGACTGCATGCTATGCAATGTATTGCCTGGAGGAGTTGTGGCTGGAGTGGCCGGCATTGATCGCGCGGCATTGCTGAGATTTGTGTCAATAGACATGGGATTAGTACCTTGAGCACCATTCATGCCTTGCTGACCCCAGTAATTCTCTGCAGCACCCATATTTCCCATCACACTTGAAGCACTAGTTGGAGGAGTAGGGAAAGTATGGGCACGGTCAAGTGATGGTCGTCCCGAACTACCATGCGACGGTAAAGGTTGAGGGCCAGGTAAACTCATGTGGTGGTGGTGCTGGTGCTGTTGCAAAGACGGCAATACGCCGCTAGGAGGCGACGGGCCTGGAGCAGGGCCAGGGCCGGAAACATGACCACTGCGCATCTGGCTCACCTCTTGTTTTCGGCGTTCAGCTGCAGCCATCACTTGATTAGTCCGGTTCTGATTAGTCGGATGATACAACAATGCTCCAATGTTGTGTACAAAAAGTGGATATAACAACTCCGTGATCTTTTCCTTATTAGCGAAATCTAGAGCTCGCTCAAAAGGTATCCTATAACAGGGCTATCAGCGACTTCTCTGTGTTTTCACACACGCAAAGCTTACCAGACACCCTTTAGATGCATTGGTCCGATCTTCACGACATGTCGAACTTTCTCGCTTTTTAAGATGCCATCTCGTCTCCCTCGTGTCATGCCGGCCACGTTCAGTAACTTGGTGCCATTTATCATGTGATTATCTGCGAACGAGTCAGTTTGCCAAGTCTGCAATTTTGTCGGTACGGTCAGTGTACCTTCTCGGCGGGCAACACAGATTCCCCTGGCCTCAACTTGGAAACACAAGCTTCCTTCGTCTTCCCACAGAGTTGCTGTTACACGAGGTTTCATCCCCGGTGGAGCAATCTGCCCGGTCGTGTCGAATCCTTGGTATTGATTTTGCATTGCTGGCTGATTGGGCACGCCCGGAAGTGGTAGCACGTTGGCGGGGACCATGGGAGCCGAAACCGCCGGCGGCGCTGTTTGTGGTGAAGTGAGCCCATTTGGGTAACTGCTGTAATGGTAGGCAGGAGCGGAATACTGCGGTCCTGGTTGTAAAGGACCCGGTTGTAAGAGGGTTGGCTGCTGATGTCCATATTGAGGCAAGGCGCTGGAGGTCACAGTTTGCGGCGCTGGTGCTGGACCGGCAGACATGTGCTGGGGTTGGTAGTACATGTCTGGTTGTTGATTCATCGCTGAGTATTGTTCGTATGCGCTAATGCCTTGTGTTGCGGGTATTGCTGTCGACGGGAGATTCGGTGAGGGCGTTTTGGGACTGTTTGATGAAGGAGCCGTCGATGAAGTAGCCGAAGTGAAGGAGGATTGCGAGTCGCCGTTCGAGCTTGCCGATGAAGCGATGGAGCTGACCCGGGGAGATGATGCACTTGGAGAATACGCCGCCGGTTGCTGTCGCAAAGGAAGTAAAGGCAGCTTTTCACTCGCATACGGAGGACGCTGGGTAGTGAGAGTACTGTAATATGGAATGTCAGACGTTCCCCGGGTCGGTAGATACGATATCGGCGGTAGATCCAGTTTTACGGCTTCAGGGAGGCGAGCGGGTGGGTTGTGGAGGGCTCGCGCCCGAGTCAAATAGTAAACTGAGACACCACAAAGGGATGAAGTATGGCTCGTGAAGGTCTTTTGAAAAGACCCAGAGCTTGCTCGGACTCGGCACAACTAGTCAACTTGGACCTTAATAACGATAACAAGGTAGTTTCGACAGTATCCCGTGGTTACGTGGTCGGAGGCCTAGCTAGCTAGCTACTCGGCGAGTGGAAGAGCGGGGGGATGCTAAAAACGTTCACAAACGAGAAACTCGATAAGCAAAACGAACAAGAAAGCTCCTCTTTTCAATAACTTCGTAGACGGGTCGTGATAGGTCGTAAAGACTGCACCAAAATTCCTCCAATTGAGCTCAGAAGTGAAACTCCAGCAGTATTCCGTACTTCGTTCCCAGTCATCGATATGACGTTGGATGGGTTTTGAGCTGGGCAACACCACTATTTCCCCCTCTTACCAGGAACCAGGAACCTCCAGATATGCGTTCGTAATCAACGTCAAAAGACAGACAGAAGGAAAGCCGTAGACTGTGCGGGCCAAGGAAATCGATCGTTATCGTCAACTGGTCCGAAATGCTAGGCAAGAGCTGAAACGCCGACACACGTAACACGCAACACGCGACTAATCCTGTCTTCTAGTGCTTCTGAACTGTGATAAGCAACTTTGTTAGCTTGTATAGGGAGAAGTGAGCAAATTCGAGTTGTGGACAGAACGACGGACTATGAACCGCACGCACAAACCTCTTAGTCTAAACCTCGGCAACCTTCGCCCCCAGGAAATTGGGGAGGTCGGATCAGAAGAAAAGAGAGGCGGGAGGGCAAGGGAGCGGAGGAGAGAAAGAGAGGAAGTCTGAGGAGACAAGACGAAGAAAGTCTCTCCTAGGCAATGATGAGGAGGCAGGAAGATTGAAGAAGGAGGAGAAGAAGAAGAAGGAGGAGGTTGAGGTGGATAAGAGAGGACGAACAGATCGGCTAGCTAACCTGTAAAGGTGATAGGATATGGGAAGCGTGTAGGTACCTTGGGGTACAGCTGTAGGTAGGTACCTGGGCTAGCTGTCGGTACAGCGGTAGAGGCAGGCAGGGGATGCTGGGATGCTGGGATGCTGGGATGCTGGGGTGCTGGGGTGCTGGGGTGCTGGGGTGCTGGGGTGCTGGGGTGCTGGGTGCTGGGGTGCTGTACTTTGCAGTGCGCGGGAAAGGTACAGCACAGCGCTCAGGTACACAGCCCGGTATAGGAGGAAGGAACTTTTGGCTGGTGGGGAGATAAGTACAATTCGCAGGCAGGAGCAGGAGCAGCCAGAGCAGGCAAAATCGCTGTACCTACACCACCACCTCGACCACCTCGACCACCACCACCACAACCATCCCTTCCACCCACGCAGACTACAAACCAGGCCCTACTACCTGCTTGCCCGCCCACCTTGTGTACAGCATACCTACCTGCTTACAGCCAGCACCGGGGCCGCACCCCTCCTCTACTTGTGCAGTATGTAGGCATCTAGACCAGGTGTAGCTGCAGCAGTGGCATGGTCTGCCAGCGAGGGCAAGGGCCCGCAAGCTTGCCCAACCCAGACGGCATCGTTCACTGCTGCTGCTGGTCCTGCCAGGGTCTTGTTATTATCGAGCCAGGGCAGGATGGAAGTGGAGGAGGAAAATACATGGATGGTTGGGATTTGGTGGAAGTGGAGCGGGCTTGACGACCGACACAGCTAGGATCCCCCTTTACGCTACCTACCATGAGTACAATGCCTGGCGGGACCGCTGTAGGTACACACTGTAGCGTACCTAGAGGTAACTAGTGTAGGTGGAGGGTGGTGAGATAGATTAGGCTAGTTAGCGACTATGGGGCTGGCAAGTACGTACCCTGCCCTCCTAGGTGCAGTACATGAGATACCTAGCGTCCCCACATTCACTTCCAATTCCGCTTAGCGTCCCTGTTCAGGAGCCCTGTCAAAGTTGGCTCTCTGTGCGTTCAGGCTGACCTGGTAGGTCCAATGTTGGTGGCAGGGGTTTTTTCTTGGTCATCGTTTCTCAGCGGGCTCAGCGTTGTACCGTACTGTACCACAATCAACAAGGCTCCAGTGTGGCTCTCTAGCGGCGGCGTGTAATTTAGGGGTGTTGACAGGGGATAGCGGGGGCGTCTCTCTATATTAATCCATATCGTATACCAGTATACGTCCCTGGTCATTCGATGACGGGATCGACATCTCTGTTTTTTTTCTTAAAAGCGTATCCGTATCCTGACGTTGAATACGTACTGTGCGTAACCATCATGCTGGAGAAGGTATAAGGGCAGCAGCCAACAGCATGCGCAATTGAGATGTTGAGCACTTGTCGTGATTTGGTCCAGTGTGCTGCACGGCAATCGCAAGATCCGGCCGTTTGAAGCGCCACTGAGTTGGCTAGATCTTACCACGCCAAACTGGGCCGGGAGGGTTCGCCGTTAAAGTTTGTGTTGTTCGGCCTCTTACGTACATCGTACCGACGGAAGTAGATGAGCGATAGCCGATGCAATGTATAAACCTAGTGGGTAGAGTATATGATATGATTGATATCTGGTCGGCCAATACCCCAGGCACCAATCTAGCAATTGCTTCTCCTGATAAATAGAAACACGAACAGTGGCCGAACGAAGAGTTAGCCTGCTAGAACGGTAGTCAATTCAGCAGGGCCAATTGACCCAAATTGCGTTGCTCCCTTGGCCTGGTCGTCACTCGTTACTGGTACAGTAGGTCAGAGTAGGTATAGCACAGCTGGCGCGTCTTCGGGACCGTCCGTATGAGATCCAGCGGCTCGTGACTCGACGACCTGTATCCCAGCATTTGGAGGCACGCGTATCTAGCTCTCTATAATCGTATAGGGAGAGAGATATTCATGAGTATGATTACTGTATTGGTAGCTTGGGGGTGGAGCCCGGGAAGGAAGATGGCCGCAGCCCGTGTGGCCTGGTGGATTCCTCTACGTTACGTGTTGTATGTACCTCGTCGGTCGGCGGGATGTGTGTAGTCGGTCTCGCTCGGTCGGTCGGTCGGTCAGTTCTTGTTGGCAATGGGTGACGCACAGTGTGAATACAATGTGACCCTCCTTCCCTCGACCCTTGGCTTCCTAGGTGTATGCCTGCGAGTATATCGGCATCACAAGATGGACAGAATGGGAATCCAGATGAGCCTCTAATCATGAGCGACTGAAATCTGGGCATACTAAATGTGAGAAGAGAGAAGAGAGGTTGGGAACACGACAGAGAAAGAGGGGAGCTAAAGCAAGGGAGAAGAGGACTCGAGCGTCGAGACATATAAAAGAAACAGCGTTGGAGCTTTTTATCATGGATTGTCCTTGTCATGTTGTGAATGCCATCAGTGCTTCTTAGGCATGCTAGGGAATTTGGACGCATGCCTACTGCATACATACTATTGACCTTATTTCACTTAATCGAACTGCTTGGGATGTCCTTAATAGGGCAGAGCCAGCCTCTCCTTGGTTTATTTCATTGAGCCTCACTCATTATCAGACGTGATCGTCTTCCTTCACGTACCGTATGAGTATCGTGATAAAAACATAAGTCTACGTAAATACTTACTGTAGTTTACAGGAATTCATACGGACTAACTAGTAGCATACCCAAAACATATTCTGACCACTCAATGAAGTCTCCAAGTGATGGACGAGCCCCCAAGGGTCACTGCGTCGAATTCCATCTTTGTTGGCATCAAACTCGCTAGATGCCACCAGAAGCATACTGTATTCACAATGATTATTATAAGCATCGCTTCGTGAGTGAGCTAGGAATCAACTGGCAAAGATCGTTGTTGTTTTAGCGCCCTCAGGCGCCGGTCCCAGCGAATCAAAAATCAACAACACAAAGGTGTGGCCCCTCACCCTGTTACGAAAGTGGTATACTGTCCTAGCGTGGTATCGTGGTACAAGAGCAACATATTAATATATCGGCGCTGGTGTCTGATACACTGGTGGCTTGAGTGGCTTTTCCATCTCCCGCAAGTACTATAATCGGCACCTCGAGGACCATGTACCAGTGTACCACCAGTACTGCTACAGTAGTCCGGGTAAGATGTTTATGGTAAGTAAGCAAGGCAAGGCGCCGAAGATGACAAGCCCAGACGCCTGAGAATGAAGAGGGGGCTTATACGTACTTCTCAGCGGTACTCCGAATGCTTCAAATCTTGTAGTAGCCCACGTATGTCTTTATCTCTCCCTCTCTAGGTTCTAAGCCCCTAAGGTTAGGAATTAGGAAGGGTTCGAGTTTCGGACGTGTCAAAATACTCTCCCTGAATACGCTAGATGCCTGACCCGGGGCGTAGCCCTCTTCCACCTAGCGGGCTAGACAAGACTCGAATTTTTTTTATGATAGGTGGTTGGGGTTTTCTTATGATCATTAGCCACGCCGATGTTCGCTCACGTTGCAGCATCCGACGGAGCACGGGAATCAGCGAGCGAGCTCTCGTCCAGTACCAAGCTGCCAAATAGTTATCCGCAAAGCGTCTGCTGTCTCATCCCTCGTAAGCGGCGCTCGTAGCAAGGCGATAACTAGGCAAAGTCATGAGTTATTAACAACGCTGGAAATAGGGTTTCTAGAAAATATATTTTGCGTCCTTTCTGAATTGTCGCCATGTTAGCGTTGGTAAGGTATACGGTACAAGCTACTCCACCAGGCTGGCGTTGGGGTTCTTGGCTCACATCTTCCCCTCTTCTCGACAGCTCTGACCTGCTAGTCGAGCTTAGCCAAGAGTTGTTTGCTGGTCCAGTCCTCACAACCCTGGTCGTGGATGGCATCTGGTCAGGCGATTCAGCATCGGCCATCCGAGATCCACTCGGACCCTAGCTCGGTAGCCCAGCCCAACAGCCATGCCAAATTCAATCTCACAATTTCTCTTTCGCAAGCTTGGAGCAATGTGCCGGAGCTGACTGTACTATGTACACTACCGAGTTGTCTCGCTGATATCCTCAGCAGATCGATTGAGTGCACTACATATCTCAATCCGTTGTGCATGTACAATCCCCAAATGGCCTTCATGAGAAATCGTGTTCGCCAGAGCTGCAACTAGCAGACGGCAGACGTTCAGAAGGCGGCAGCCAATGCATGCGATAAGTCAGGGCCCAGGCTGATGCGCATGTATGCACACATTGGTACTGGTAGGTCAGACGCACAGTAGTCTAGGTCCCGGAGCAGGTACTTGCAGCAGGCGTGTAACTGAGTGCATTCGAAAGTAACTACCGCCTAGCCTATCTGCTTGTCCAGCCGTCTACATACACTGCCGCAGTATACATATAGAACTTGCAGGGGATCGATCTTATCCAGCGACGCTATCGCGGCTTCTAGAGTGTAAATGGAAACTCCTTCCTAGTCCGATGCGAATGAATGAACCCTCACGCCGTCGTAAGCCTGCTATATCGTACATGTAGACCAGAAACCCGCTTGGTACGGTTGCAATTGGTCTAAGCTTAGGAAATTCTCGAGCCTATATTCAGGTTTAGGGACAGCGCATCTACCAAGTTTTTCAACCGTCTCCTAGCGCTTACTGAAATAACTAGATAAGGGTGGCAGGGACCGGGTATTGTGGGCAGGCATTGTCCTACGAGTTGAGGCACGTAAGTTACACGTACATGATGTCGTGACATGCAATGTGACTTGTAAGTTGGGGGCCAAGTTTTCCAGGAACCAGACCCATGAACAGTTTCAAATGTAAGTAGTTCACCTGTACCAAGAACAATTTGGGAGGATGATCTCAATACTCATGTTCTGCTTTCAAGAAATAGGTGTTTCCCGGCCTAAATTGCTTCGAAACGGAACTCAATAGCCTTTGCCTTTCTCCTTAAGCAGCAACCAGGATGCTCGCCCTAAGCCATCCAACACCTCTTGTTGACATTCTGGTATGCAAGGGAACTATACACGATATATTCCCTTGGTCCGCATTATTTTCGCACAACACATGATGGCAAAGTATAGGAAATTATAGGCATCTTCCTTGTATGAACTAAGTCGGATGGCAATAGAAGGGATACAAAAAGCCGGTGAAACTTGGAACAGATCGCCAGCGTACCCAACGGTAATAAGATACTGCAGTAAGAGCGGCGTCGTCTGGCTCTGCAGGACTTACATCCCCGCATGCAAGATTCCGCCAGCCCTCGCCACGCATCTTGCCTGCAAGTAGACGCGGTGTATTCGGACCAATAATCGCCAAGCCCGTTTCTTGCATGCCATCTGTGATCTAGCCGAAAGAGGGACTACCAATGTAGATGCAAAGGCAGCACCCGTCTCACGACGATCTTACAGAGTACTAGCAGAGGGTATCGACCAGACGTCTTGTGCTAAAATCCACGATGTGTATGGCGAGGCTAGCCATGATAACTATTGACGCATCATTATATGGACAGCTCACTCAAAACAGCTGTTGATGACTGAGCGAGATCACTTGCTTGAAGCATCGGGAACTAAGCGAATGACGCTATGGTACTCACTGGCAGGTAGAGGGTCATTATCAGACATTGTCTGAACCTCTTTCAATCGGGTGTATTTTCGTTTGGAGGACAGCAATTACCACTCGAAATCGATACTTGTATATACGTATTTATGCGGCAATGCAGAGGGGCGATACCGTACGTTAAACACCTACTTGCAGCACAATCACCAAAGACAGCGAGGTGATTCCGTCTTAGCCTAGGCTTCTCGCCACATTGTCTGACAGTCGGCTCTTTTGAATCAATCGTCAACAAGTATATACTTGAGCCAATGTGATGTGTCTTCCCCACCCATCTATAGGATGCAGGGTCCTGTCTCAACTGGTCGATCAAGGGTAAAGCTCCCGCACTGCGTGAAATCTACCTGCTATAGTCCAGGCGATCGAATACAAGTTGTCATCTGATGCACTCAAGCCAGCGTCGGGCCCTGCAGACAGACGTATTGGTTTATTTTATTTTTAAGCTTGATCAGACGCATCTCATCCTTCGATGAGATAACCGGCAAGGTACGAAAGTTAAGATCCGCGGTGCTGGAAACGAACGGGTTCTCGAATACCACCGGGCAGGCGCAGGCCTCCATGCAGTGAACAGTCTCCTTCATGTGCAGATTAAAGGTGCGTGGATCTCGTGCCATCGTTACTACTAGGTATGTGCTCACAGGGTAGGAAAACGTAGCTACTTCAATGGATCTCCGGGGACAGGTACATGGTTGGCAATGATGTGGGTACGAGGCAAGGTGACCAGCGCATGCCGTGGAAGAGAGCCTCAGATGTCCACCGCATGTGATGCGATGCTCATGCTATGTCATGCACGACATTCGTTCATCCGCTGGCGCGCGCCAACACATGAGCCTCATTATAGACTGAACTGATCGCCCTAGCCCGTCACAATCGACATATACCTGGCAGCTCCCGGGGGAACTCTGTGTATACCTAGTCTTAATTATCATCCCATTCAATTGACTGACTTGACACCGCTGCACCCAGCAAACGTTGTATCAGGGGATGCATATTGGGGGCCGCCACTCCCACAATTTGCTCCGCGTGGAAACCTGCCAACCAGAATCCTACAGCCTGTCGTCCCATCATCGCATTTCTGCATGTTGATCATAGAGACTGTGGTGATAGTGCAAGTAGGCATGTATGACAGGCTGCATCGCATATGAATTTCTCGAGGCTGTATATGCCATGCGGCGCAGCATTGGCACCAGACATTACAGGGCGCTGTACCAGTTCGTTGGGTTCGCTGATATGAACTCATTGCAATCCTTTGATTTCTGTTTCCCGTTGATGGGCGATACGGCCAGTGCGGTGTTGCCCTGCGTGAGTGTACCACCGGAGAACTCCAACGGGGCCGTTGCTCAACCAGGTTTTGGTTACGAATTCGCCTGCAGCTAATCTACATCGCACGTCAATCTTCCACCAGCACACAATAATTGCCGACTGGGGCATTCTACGTAGCACCCTGGGCTGGTGCCAATTCAAGTCTTACACAGTGGGCTTGCGCCCACGTTCCATTGCTTATATCAACAATTTGCCTGTCTCCCACGAAAGCCGTTTCAACGGCTGACGAAATAAGCTTCTCCCGTCAGCGCTGGCTGTAGTGTACACTACTGTATGCTGTACGATTCGGTACATGCAAGAACAAAGCGTCGTCGAGGGAATGACAGGGGGCATCCGTGATTATGGGCTTGAGCACTTGCATGACCGAGCAGGGACACTAACGCACGGCGGGCGCGGCTATGCATATCTCACACCTAACCAATCACGCCTTTTACCCCATGCTCCAGGGTGCCCATGCCTGCAGGATTGAAGGGATTATTCCAGAGCTTGGCCAGCCTTGCTGTGCTCGGATTGTCTTAGATGGATGGTACTATGTACTTACTGCTATAGTCAGGGCCCGTTTCAGACCGCTCTCCACTAACATGGAGTGTATCTCCTACCCGACAAGAACAGCATCGTTGGCACCAAGTCAAATCGAAAGAGCCAATGTTATCGCCACCGGAAGGAAAAAAGATGCAACCAATATTTCTTTTACGGTTACGCTGCCGTCTCGGAGGATCTTTCAGTCCCCCAACCTCGTTACGAGGTGCTGCGTAATAAGCCGGTGCCAACGGAAATCACGATAGCTCGTGCCGACCCCTGCCTAGTACCAAGTATGTTGTATGCCAAGTATCGATCTGACCTTGTTGGTCTCCGGTCTGTCTCCGGCCTGAGAAAAGTACTACTGGATGTACCTATGGTGCACTTGCCTTCACAATGGAATATCGGCTGGACAGTGTGAAGAGCCTTCAGTCTTCAGTGTAGTACTATGTATATCCTCTCGATTTCCATTTTGTGTGCCAACCTCTCTGTCACCCTCCATTGCTGGTCCAGCCATCGCCTAGGCCAATCAGCAGCGCCCACGTCGACGAACACACCCAACCAGCTGATGTGGACACTAGCCCTAGTTCGGGACTAGGGAAATGTCTCCAACGACGAGCCACTAAACTAGACCAACTGATTAATCACCGGCCGTGGACTAGGTAGCTAATCACAATACCATTACAAAGACCTACGAATACCGCATACCTGCCACGCCCTCTTGTCGTCCCTACTGGCTTCGACATTACAAATTGTAGGGAAGCTGAGTGGCCACTTAGAGACAACGAACGTATGACATACAGTACCTTTGTTCCCACGGGCCCTCGACATTTACGATGATGACCGGCTCGCCCCGAATCCTTCGAACGGGTGGGCTAGGAGGTACCTAACATAGTCTATAGAGAGCCTGCACATCATCAGGGCTCCGTAATTCTCCTGGCAGCGAGCGGGCTGCAAGAGCGGACCGTTATCCGTGCTAAAGGCTTATAGCTAGCTAGCCAGTGCTCGGGCCAAGGCGGAGGGGGGGAAACGTAATGGTGTGAAGAGGAGAATCAGAATTTTGTGGCGCCATGAGCAAGTGCCTTCTTAGCAACTTACAAACGTGTACCACCATATGCTTTCTCAAGATGGCATTATAGGGATTTGCTGGTCCAATTGGAGCGAACAACGTGGGAAAGGGTGTCCAGCGTGTTCGTTTCTCCACCAACATCAGATTCAACGCACTGGATTCCAAGTAAGGTACGGAGACTGGCCAGCCTATCTACCATTGGTCACGACACACAATGGCTTTGATATCCTGGGCGTACAAGTAGTTACCTGCACTTTAGCAAACGGATACTCGCCAAGCAAAAGGATTTACCGGCTAGGCAATTGGCGGTTGAAGTCGCCATAATGCTTTGTATCTTTGCAGTGTATACCGTAGAAAGACAACAATCCAGCCCGTTTCCTTTGCGTAGTCTGCCCAGATTGTTCAGTTACTGCTACTATTACTCCAAAAACGGTGTAGTACAACTGCTACACAGTGAGGTGGGCTGTCCATACTGTACCTATCTAGTTGAGGGATGCCAAAGCAGACCAAAACACCCCGCGTAACGAACGGGCCCAAGCTTCCCTTCACCGCCACTTCATGCCAGCCCCTCATACAGTACACGTACCGTAGCCTGCTATACCTACTTAGTGCCACGTACCTAAGTATGTATTTCTCAGATCTTTCAACCAAACTACACCCCTCCCCCTCTCCGCCCCCGGGCCTATACTACACTAGTGTATGTAATCCTAATTGTGCACCCATGCCATGTATCCAAGTCCCCTGTCCGATGATCACCGGTTATTGGCCTCGCCGTAATGACCTGCGAAAGTTGCTATACTACCTACCACCCGAGAAGAATGACGATTTACTTAAACCCCTCCAAAGAGAATAATCTACTTACAGGCCAAATTGAACAAGACGCCGTATGCCGCCTAGCTGTATACCGCATTATCGGTCTACTATTCTTTCCTGGCAAGTTGCCGTTCTTGTTTCTCGAGTTTGGACTTTTCGTTCTGGGGCTCTCATCGCAAGTCAATTGGTGTGACAAGTCACTCTGGAAGGATCCTACCGTTATGTGCCGTCATCCTATTCATTATCTAGTCGCAATGTGTCCAATTGGAAAACACCTCCTGCCCAATCTGTTCCTGGCCAGTGATAATTTTGTCTAGCCCTAGAAGCGCGTCAATACAGTACACAAGTACCTACCTAGGTACTTCCTAAGCCAGGGTCCCATTTGCCGCGGCTGGTGCTGGTCTGAATACTAGGACTACATCAGCAACCATTCTGTCTACCTTTCCCCTTTCCCTATGGCTAGCAAATAGTTTACTACAATATTAACGCAAGACCAAGAAGCTATACTCCTTGCGAACGAACGTCGGTATTGAGCGATGGCTACTGTTGCGCGTAGTGTGCCTAGCAATCTCAGGTGTACTCCCGAGGACTTATTGTCTGCTTCGGTCGAATGATCATCGTCAGCACACGCCTAGGGCTATTATCCTAACGAGAGTGGGTAGCGGCCGTTGTCATTGGTCCAGGGTATCGCAGATGTGGTTCGCAAACAAAGGATTCTATCTCCTAAAGATAGTCTTCCTATCTAGGATATTTCTACACGAATTAGCGTAGTGTCTTCTTACTCGGTGAGACAGGGCTTGTGAGACATCTGGGATGCGTTCACGCGCTCGACTTTTCGGTAGTCCTACGATGGTATGGTTGTCAGTAACTAATGGCTCTAACAAATATCTTATTGAAGGTTGTCGTGGGATGTGATCGTCGTAGTTGAGAGCCCATCGGTTTCGATCTGACATCGTGCATGAGCTGTGGGCTAGCCCGGCTGTCCATCTGTATGCCAACCCTAGGATCCCACAGCTACCGCAGTAGTCGCCTGCTGTGCGAACGTGTGACGCACGTACTGTAGTATGTATGTGTACGGGCAGGATTTACCGCTACATATCCGCACTCTACATTACTAGCGGCGGAAGAGAAGACATGGGACCGAGAGATCATGACCATTTGCTAATGGCCCCGCGCCTAGTGTAATCCCGTCCCAGTTGCTAGCCTTTGACGTATACTACTTACAGTATATCAGTCGTGTAAACTGGTACCAGACACAGACGGGCTCTGTGCGAACTAGGTACTGTAGTTAGAATGTCCTGCACCGGAATTAGAGTCGCGAACCACGCCGTAGGTGGTGGGCCATTGTACAAACCTCAATCAAACAAAAAGCCGCAAGCTCTGGCCCACAGACGCACTGGGCAAGTGTCTCTATATGGAAGGAAGGAAATACTGTAAAGAAAGACAGGATCCAGTCCTCCACCTATAGTCCTGCGCGACAGTGGAAGGAAAGCACCTTGAAACTGCAGCACGGTGCCAGCGCTAACTACCTACGTAGTAGTGTAGGTAACTATCTACTTACCCTGGCAAGTCGCCCAAGATTCGGCCAGCCCAGGAACCTCGTCAACGTTACCATGCGGAGACCCAGCCACCTTAAGCATGTACAAAGACGGGAAGCGGCGCCGCAGCCTTCTTCACTCGGCCAGCAGCATCAAGCAGAAGCAAGTATGATCCGCATATGTGCTATAGTCATTTGTGAGTGACAATCTCCCCAAAATGTCTTCAACAAGGCCTCAACGTAACTCCCAAATCATAGTCTACTATGACAGTGTACAGAGGGGGCTGGAACTACTACCAGCATGCACAACAACTGGTCCTTGTCAGTTCTTGCGCCATATACTGTAAGTACTGTACGTACCTATAAGTATACTCACTAGCATCGAATAGGTACTGTACATTAGGGGTTACTCTATCTTAACCACGCTGGTCATTGGGATCGTTATCTTGTACCCGCTGGTAACAACGGCTTTATTTGTGACAAATCTCACAAGCTGCGGCTACACTAAATAACAGGGGATCCAAAAGACAGTGCCGCCCGAGACCTGCGTGAATCAGGATTGCTAAATTTGACAGCAGGACCACGCTTGGGCGGAATTTTCAGATCAACGCAAGGGGTAGTGGAGTTTGTGATTACTGTATGGAGAACCAATGTTCTATTCTCAACGGGGCATCTTCAAGCCTTGGTTCATGAGGCATACCTTACTCTCTATGACTGAATGATAAATGAATCCTCGAGATGTGACGACTCATAGATCGCGAAGCGGGAACACTAATCAAGATTCAATTTGGTTTGGTTCACTAACGCTACGCAGGTTTATTTGCATCCCTCGGATGGAATCCAGGGTCTCGATCTAAGCATACCACGTACATACTTACATACAGTAGGGCGGCATTGCCAAAGTAGCGCAATGCGGTAACAATGCCCATCCCCGTACATCTCTAGAACGTGGCGATGCCTGTTATGCCGGTAAAAACAATGCACGGCTGCGGACTCCTGCGCCTGCAACGACGGAACAAAGCACAGGACAGGAACTTATTCGGAAAAGGAACCCGAATTAACTGACCCCAACCAAGGTCCCGCCAACATTGTTCTCCCCTGGAGTGATTGCTTCTAGCCTGTTTCTACCAGTGCAGAAGTAACGCTGCGCGACACAAACAGAGACACCCGCACCTGGCCGGGTTTGTTGCATGAACCACAGACTTGCGAGAATACTGAACTTGCATATTGAAGTATGTACGTCAACACAACGATTGCCACTATGCTATCGACATCGCTCTCCAGCCCATCGCCCCGGCCCTTCCATATACACGTACAAAGGCATCCTTACATGCCGAGGTCTCGTTTATGGTCCTCTCGTAATAAGCACAATGTACAGTAAAACGTGATGGCTAGGGGTACTCGGGATGCAACAATAAACCTCTTCCTATGGTAAGTCGCTGGTGAGATCACTGACCAGTAATATGGGGTTTTACATAACTTAATGTTCATGAGGGAAGCATCGGGGAAGTAAGATCGTGAATGAGAGCGCGAGATCAGAGTGCGTTTTACATTCCATCCATGATGCAAGTTACCCTGCCGTACAATGAATTACTTAGCTTATTGCTGTGGCCCTCTACTGTAACACCGGCAGGGTCCCTTCAGCCCGGCTGTTACCTGTTCCTAGGATACGCGCGGAGCGTCCAATGCATGAAGAAACGTCGACAGGAGGACGTGTACTGCTTGCATGAATTTGCGGGGAACAAAACCACGGACCCAGACCAGGGCAAGGAAACCCAGGCCTCAATCCGCGCATGGCATCGCGGCACCGAACCGGGGACTACAGTAGCGTAGGTTGAAAGGAACAAAAATAAAACACTTAACTAAGTCCCCTAATCTCGTTTCTGGCTGGCTGACGTGCCGGCCATGGGGTCATCAGCGTTGTCTTCGCTGAGCGCAACATGTTGGCTGATTTGACACGCATCTTATCTCTCAGCTTGTTAGCAAACCACCACCCTCCATCCTCGTCGGTCATGGGCCCATCGCCGCCACCGCTACGACCCTACACTACACTACTTATACGTACACTAGCCTATCCACCCATCCATCCACGAAATAAGACCCGTCTGATCGAAGGAATGTAACCCGCGGTGCGCGCGCCAAAACGCACAGCCCACATCTTCCCCGTCCCAATCCAAGTCCTCCATGCATTTATTGTGCAAGAAGGAAGCAGGCCAAGACATCCCTGTGTCGATAATCCCCGGCTCCTTGGCTGGTTCTCCTCGCATCGTGCCCACCCGATTGGTCCGTCCCTCGGTTCACCTTATCAGAGAGCTGCGATGTGCGGGTTTTCGTGGCGCGGGTGGGCTCGAAACGGCTGCACGCAATGCCGTCCGAGCAGAAGCTTGGCAGCAGAGGAAAAAGAAAGCATGGAACCTGAACATCATTGTTTGATATTCGAACGAGAATGCAACATGGACAAACAAACAAACAAACAAACACACGATGTTTCCATCACGGCGCGATCAAGCCATCGGCTCCGGCTCCGACCGACATGCCACGCAGAACGGGTCTACTAGTAGGTACATAGTAGGTCAAGAGACGCGAGACGCACGACAGACCGAGTGGCGGTCACGTGTCTCATAGAGTTTGCTAGCTTAACGCTTATAGGGTGGGTTGTCTTGTTGCTGGGTAGCTGATGCTACGGTTGCTCGCTTTAGAGACACCACGTTGTGCCACGCTGAAACAAAACAACTGCAATGTGAAAAAGAGGCACGAGAACAACCCGAGGAAACCTGGCAACAGTACACTCGCTAATATCTTCTTTGTTACCTGAATTCGTCAATGAACCAGTCATGAGAGCGTTGTTCTTTTCTGAGCTCCACAACAGCCGCATCTTTCGCCTCCCCCAGCATCTGCGGTAGCATCGCGTCATCATGCCTCCTTCCAAACCGCCAGTTCCCCAGGCTGCCGAACCCGTATATGGACAGAAATTCGACCCCTGGAATTCATCATCTACAGGACATCAACGCGCCGAGAACCGCCTGGGCGTCAGCACAGGATGGCGTACCTCGCGGAACCGGAAGTTAATGGGCCAATTCACTGGGGGCGCCGGCGGTGGTCGAAGAATATCAGATACAGTAGGCGAGGGGGCAGAGCATTGGGATTCTGAAGCGAAAGTATTGATCACGCCGGAAACGCGGTCACGAGCACAATGCTCGGTCCTGGACATGCTCGCGAACCCCGGGAAGATGAAGCCGTCTTTGTCTTCGTCTGCATCTGGGCCATCTTTGACGTCCGGTCCGGTCGCAGCCGCGGCCGCAGCTTCAACCTCCTGTGGATCCCAGAAGGGCAAGTCAAGAAGTTTGAGTCCCAATGAGCTGACAGCTGAGGAGCGTCTCATGGCCCGCCGCATGGAGGAGGATGCAGCAAGAGAACTAGCAAAGCAGCCCCGCAAGATATTTGACGGTGTCGTCGTCTACCTTAACGGGAGCACTCACCCTCTCATCTCTGACCATAAACTTAAGCACGTGCTTGCCGAGAACGGCGCCAGCATGTCTAGCCATCTCGGACGTCGAAAGGTAACACATGTCATCCTCGGTCGTCACGTGGCCGGAGGATATGGTAGCGGAGGCGGTCTAGCAGGCGGGAAGCTACAGAAGGAAATTTCAAAAATAGGGGGTCCCGCCGTAAAGTATGTCGGCGTCCAGTGGGTCCTCGAGAGCATTAAGGCTGGCAGGAGATTACCGGAGGTGCGATTTGCGGACCTTAAGATCGCATCAAAAGGCCAGCAGAGTGTGTATGGCTTGTATTCGAAGCACAAGGATAAGACGCCTGCTGGCATCGACGAGTTGCAGCCACCACCAAGTGGGCAGGCTTGAGATGAGGATAATCTAACGAGACCTTCATGACTGCATACCGGGTTAGGGTGATAGGAGCATCTGCATTCTAGGCGTTCCGGGGGACTTGACTTCGCGCATTAGCATACATATAGGTGCATGGAGGAACATGCGCATTAAACCTAACCCGTGTGACTCTAACTAGTTGATACCTATAATAGAGAATCAATAAATGTCACAACAAGTTCTCTTTCTTCTCCAGGAACAATGGAGCCTGACTAGCTACGTGAATCATTGATGTTTGTCTCGGTATTCTATGATGGTAGAAGGCGGTGATTCTCTTTTAAACGACACGCGTGAGTCATCACAAGGTAGCTTGAGTCAGTCAGGGGTATTGCCTGGTACCATGAACAAACTCAATGCCCCTAAACTTCGATCTATACATACAAGTTTGAGGTAAAATAAATCAGCTGTACAAAACATTCGCTTAGCTCACAAGATCGATAAACTCTACAAGATACCAAGCCAATCAAATCCGGGGTAAAGGAGAACTTTCATTGTTAAAAGGCCTATTAGCTTCCTTTCAAACACTGCCCGAGAAATTTCAAGTTCCTTATGTTACAGTCCAAAGTCTCGTTCATATTAGTGGCGATAGACTGCTAAAGCTACTTGCCAAGAATATGCAAGCCGGAATCCCCCAGACTTCGGGTCTTATTGGCAGCATCTGATTCCATCTTAATCTGTTGCTGATCGTGAATTTGATGGACAAGAGCTGTCTGTTATTTACATTTTGAGCCGCGGAGCCAAACTGCGCAGTAGGTTTACTACCGTCTCGTACCATTTGGAACATCCATGCCAACTTCGCATTATTACAGTCAGCAAGGCCATGCTATATCATCATCCTACAGGTCACAGAGGATAACGAGAAGTGGGACGCTGAGAAGCAACTCAACCGACGTGATTCTAGTTCCTTTAGTTGTAGAGTATATCCGGGTTAACCATACCTTGTCCTAGCCTGAACTCTGAGGGTTGATTTTCATCTCTGTGTTATTAACAGAGTGAGCAGCGATGCGCTTCCACATTTACGCTATTATCATGATTGAGTGTAACCGTTCAGTCTCGCTTGTTGTGATGTTACAATGTGGCGGTAGGATCTTTCTCATAATGTTGTGTGACTACCACCCCGGGGTGTCGGCATGGCTAGTCTATCTTTACATCTGTGTCCCGTGTCCCTTTATCGACTAGGGAGGTATAGTTTGGTAACCAATCACTACAATTTTGAGACCTATATACCAACATCCCGCTGCGATGGAACTTTAGACTTACTCTGTTACCCCTATTCCTAGAAGAAAACCTTTCTGACCTTTGCGGGTGGTTTTGACTATATGACAGGTGACGCCGGAGACATTTAAGTGAAATTTATGATTATAATAAACCGACTGCGTATGTTAATCTACGGAACTATCCGCTACCTCCCTACGCAGAGATTGGTGGCAAGGCTATTGTGACACCTGAGGCACTTGTCAATTTCCACAAGTACCACTCGGTAGTTATATTTCTGGGGCTCTTTGACATGTTCCTATAAGACGTCTATTCGCGGATGCTACAACATACTCTATTCTAGTACGAAGCCTAGGTATATCGGAAACAGTTGTTGTTGCGCGAATGGCCCCAAAACGCATTTATGGGCTAGGCTACTCTATTTACAGGATGTTACTTGTTCTACAGATTCATAGAATTAGGAGAATTAAAGACGACAAGATGTTCTCAGATAGCTCTTAGCAGCTCCATGGCCTTTAATAGTCCGAGCATTGCTACTTTATACAAGACCCACACTTCTATAGATGAGAGCAAATAGCCTTGTGTCTGTTAAAGAACAATATACACAACTTAGAGCCAAAAAAAGTCAAGTCCGTGTTTTAACTGCTCGTCATATATAAAGAATCTTTGTTTCATTTATACAGGAAGCTCTGGAAGCAGCAGCAAAACAAGTCTTCATGTGAGAGCAAAGGAAAGCGAAATTGCATGACATGCTACCTTCACATCAAAGGAGAGAGTCAGGAGACTATTATAGACTAACAAGAGATAGATATCAATAGATTCTGAGCACGGAAACACGTACCTGTCCTCAAACGTGTTGTTGGAAGAAATATTTTTGAACTAGATTTTCTTTCCTTCTTGTTTTCTTAACACACTGGTAGATTGTGGGATCCTACAACGGGTCAGACGCTTGGATGAACATCTGGACGGCGAATATTCATGTATACCGGCCCAAAGGTTCAACCTTCTGAGACAAACACTACTGTGACGTATGTGCTGACAGTAACTGTTGATTTCTTGCCGTGAGCATCTGAGCCAATTGCCAGCTTAGACATGATGTGTGGGGCTGTGGAGCGTGAATAGTATATATATTGTACGGCATCGATAACGTATTCTTTCTTCTAACTCCATGTGGTATCTAACCCAAGCAAGGCATAGCCAACAGCTGCATCTTTAGATTTGCTAGGGTGATGATGACTAGTTTCCTGGAAAAGGCGTGGGGATTGCCAGTGCTATGGATATAGGTAAACGCGTCAAATACACTGGTCTTTATTTCGATAACGTGTATCTCGCGAGCACCTCAGAGGAAGAGAGCTCCGATTCAGGACTCCGACTTGTAAGGATCTCAGGTACCGTGACTCGTTTGTTGGGAGAAGGATCAACTAGTTCTTCATCGGCAATGTGGAAGCGAGGCTCGAGGTTGCTGCCACCAGTCCTGTTAGCACGCGTATCTTAAACCAGTGAGGCGGTAGGTGATATTGCATATATTGACGTAGCTGGAAGCAAAAGACCGCCTAGGGGCCCGACTCTGATTCCGAGGCTGGATGGAGAGTTTGTAGAAATTACCATTAACATTCCAGCCGCAATCTCTTTGGAGGAGACTCAAGGAGTAGTAGAGAACAGTATCCGAAGTACCCGTGGATTGCGTTAGAAGGGCAAGAGGGTTTCCGTGCTTGACAATAAAGAAGTTACTGGTATAAAGTTCATACTTCATGGCATGTAGTCCGGTTTCGAGGTCACGTGTAAGATAGCCTGGTCAAAAACAGAGAGTAGCCAATTAAAGCTCTTTTGCTGACCGAATGCCGGAAGTTCCAGACATCCAAGCAACCTCCTGATGGTGCCCCTTACTAGGTACTAAGGTCTGGGTAGCGTTGCATTGCATCCGAGGGTAAGCCTTACGGCTACGGAAGAAACTGTCACAGCACCCCGATCTCTGTCGTCGGGTCAACCGTTGGAGCCACCCCAAAAATTTGCCCTTTGGTAAGAATGGCTGGCTCCGCAGGGCGGTATGCAAGCAGATTAGTCGAGCGTCTACTCTCTTCAGGGCTTGCGGGTTTCTCTATCTTTCAATTAGGCGTTTATTTCGACTTTCGAGACTAAAATGCAATAGTGGGCTTCAACGCAAGAAAAATACAAGGCTGGTCTCCCTATTGCCGCTCCACAAGTTTCTCAAAGCCCCGTACCCCTTCTACGTGTCATCTATCATTAGGAATGAGAAATTGTTTTTTTAGGGACAATATTGTAGCAGATCCCAACAACACACATTACCTTATATCCGCGGAATTTCCCGGCTTTCCTTTTCACACACTGGTTTTCTATAGCTTTCGGGGAGATTCTTCTATATACATCTATAGTCCAAGACAAATGTTCGGGTGACACCACATTGACTAAACGGGTAGGCCGTCTATGCGTCTGCAAGCTTAAGAACCGAGATGAAGCGGCTGTGGTGCTGGGATCAAAATAGAGAGGTCACTCCATCCACATATTCACCCCGAAGAGGTGGCTGTGTGTATGAATCATAGTTACATGTCACCAACGCCCGGTGAGCTCCACTCTGTGAGTGCTTGGTTGTGTTGCCGTGCTCGAGGGGAGCTGTAGGATGATTACGCGTGTACCCGGTCGAGCATTGCAACAAACACTTGTTGTATATCAGCATTACTGAGGGCGGTGAGCCCTCAACAGACGTAGATAGAGAGCTCGGCGTTTCCCATTACCTGTACGGCCTAGGTCAGGGGTTACATCGTCGCACACACCCTGCGCCCAAGTAACGAGGCAAACTCGAAGAACCCATGTAAATTAAGTTTCTAGCGCGATGAGTCACGACTTGGAGCTGAGACGGGTAGCACGGAAGATACGTGACGTTTTTTTCAAGCCAGTCGTTCGTATCGTAGCAGTGGATGTATAGTCCGGATGCGACATGATTGCTCACGATATTCTAGTCCTTGAGAAGAAACCTAGCTGCATCTATCGGACGCAGGCGTCGCCTTCCTGTGCAGGTAATCATGTATTAACTCCAAGGGCTATTCCGTTATGCTGATCGTGCCGCAACTGAAGTCACTTCGCAGACGGCAGACCCGCGCAGATCTCGCAGACCCTGTCACCTAATTTGAAGCAAGCTTCTATTACTTGCATGGTTTGCGGGTCGCGGACAGCGCTGTTGCCTTATTTAGCAGATTCCCTTCCGCTGCTGGCCCCAAAGTCTGGTTGCCGCGTATCTAACCCCTGTTGCTTAGACGAGGGATGAAATTTAAAGTTTGAGCCCTGTACCTCTGGTTCGGGTACCCTCGAGTAGGTACATTGCGGGCCGTCCCCAACAATTCTACCAGCAGTTCGGGCCACGCCTGAGTTCCTCGTTACGTGAGTTCATGAGCTACTTGCGCTGTGCTGCCAAACAGTCTCCAAAGCACACGGGCCTTGGCCAATTCTTGATTACTAATAACAAAGAAAAATCTAATAATTTACGGCCCATGCTGATCGAACCAACATGGCCCTGGCTCCCGACGCTTGCGCTGTGCCGCAGTTCACCTCGCTTATCAGTCCTCACGCAGAAATATTAAAATTCACAGGAAGAATCCTAGAAGGGTGTCATCAATTGCTAGTTACTAGACTATTAACAGTTGTCTACCTAATAGACTAGACTATTCTTGTTACATAAACTAACTAATATTTAATATGACAACAATGGCCGGCCTACTCTGGCCAATTGCTTTCGCACACCTGGCACGCTAGACTAATCAAGTGCCAATTGAGCAGAGGGCAGGCATCTGCTGCCAAAATCAAATCTGCTACAGAGGCCAACCCCTAGTTCAAGGGTTGCCTTGTCCGGAGCCTAGCTAGGGTAGCCTTATCGTGTCTTCATACGTAGTATACCAGTGCCCCGGCGCGAGCTGCTGGTTACTCGTTACCTACTAGCAATGTTACCTACCTAATTCAATGAACAAAGCGTTAAAGATGATTTACTGTTAATTATTGGAAGCATTGGAGCTTCAAGAAGGGAAACCGGTTGCTTCTTGATTAAGGATCGACGTCTAACATTCTAAATCATCCGTCTAGTTAAGAAACTTGTATTCTAGAATACAATAAACCACTTGCTGCCCTTCGATTTCCCCCTCTGGACCTTATTCTCTTCCTTCAGCTTTTGCCCCTTTCCCTGATTCTGATCGTCTGGCTTCTTCACGGGGTCGTCTGGCTTCTTCACGGGGTCGTCTCCATCTTTGGCAGGGTTGGGTTCGCCTTCATTTGGGGGATTGGTGGTTGGTGTAACTTCGGGGAACCTAACAGCTGTGGTCCCATTAATTGGTTGAAGCTGCTGTGATGGTGAAAGCGAAGGCGGCGAACCTGGCGGAGCCATTTTCGGGAAAATGGTGCGTTTATGTAGATGTCGTAGTTCTACGGTAGGCAGTAATAGTAGCTTGCTCTGTAGTCAAACATTTAGATGACATCGAGACAGGGAGACTCTTCCTAACCTGGGAGAAGGAGAATCCATGGCGACAACAAGAAGGAAATAGTCTCGTACCTGTATGATGCCTGAGATCGCCGAGATAGTGCTGGAGTGTTATAGGGGCAGACTAAGCAGTCGATGATAGTTGGAAGAGAAGCGAACACCAGAGGACTGGTTTTATAGTCTGATGAGTATATAGAAGTGGATACGGATATCGCCTTAATGTACGCTCGGGGTGTTGGAAAGAATAGTAGATAGTGCAGTGCAATAACCGGCTGCTATCCCGTATGCACGTTCTAGGCAAGACCCATGACTGTCAAGTAGTGGAGCGGAAACTAGTTGATATCTTTAAGGCTGTGCCTATGTGCAGCGGTCATAATGAGCAGTCATGGTTCGGGAGTTAGCGGGACGCGAATTGTACTGCCCGTGGCCCAGCCACTGGTACGGTGCGACTCTGAACGCATTGGAGATGATGAATAGCGCAGGGGACGGGTACGAAGCTCTCGTCGGTTGATCTCGAAGAGTCGGTAGACCTGAGGCTATCGCGGTGCGGGCCAGTTCCAAGGGTAAACAGAGTGAAGAAACGGAGACAGCGGGAGCAGACGTTGCGTGGAGGGAGACAGACATGATACATGGTGTACGGGGCCAGATGGACAGGGCGGACACGGCCAAGGTGCGTAGGTGGGCAAGAGTGGTAGAAACGGTAGAAATACCAAAGTACACACAGGTACACGCGGGTGCAAGTGTCGGGTTTGGATTGTCTATATTCACTATCTCCTGGGCGCGTTTGCAAGACGCGATACATGTCGAGAACAATGCAGCTCTGGCTCTCATTTCTCACCTAGCTAAGCACTCACCCCTTGCTCTAACCACAACCAATAAACAGTCCTCGAGCAATTCACAATCCATTGTGAGCCAATCGATAACCAGCTTCGCTCGGCCATCTTTAGGATCTGGAAGCTCTGGTCCAACCCCGGGTGTTATTTCATCACTGCTTCGAGGCAGTGCGGCGGGGTCCCTCGTGGTCGCGAGAAGGATCGAGTGTGTTTGCGCGAAGCAGTGCTTGGCACAGGTGCACTCGGCGTCGCCCACCTTCATAGACCTGTTTATCCATCCCCCGCCTGGCCATGGCTCCTACAAGGTTACCATGAAGTAGGTAACTTCGGAGTAGACCCTGCCAGCGCCCAGGGACCTATCGGAACCCCACTAGCTCCAGCTAAACCTCGGGCCGCATCTGTTCAACAGCGCTAAGCTCTACTGAGGTCAATTACAACACGTTACTGTATCTGGGCAGACCTAAGAGCCCGCCCCAGGGACGCCCTGGGGATGCCAAAACTGACAGTCTTGCCATAGGCCCCCCTCTTCTCAACGCCAGCATCGTATTGTCCACCTCCCGCCGGCTCAATTTTTTCTGTCATCTCCATTAGCAATCGCAAATTATTTGCAATCCATAACGACATGGAATAGATTCGCCACATGTCGGACAGCCGGAGCCACACGCGCGTGTCCGTGATGTGGCTGTGGCTGCTGCTGGTGTGGCTTGACGCTATAGGAGGGTGGCAGGGTATTTGGCGGTAAGCATCCATACCTAGTCACCCATTCCCAAGCGATAGCCGGGATGGACGGGGCATTTAAATTATGCTTGCGGCCGGCGGTATGTGTTAAGAAGTCGGATATGTCACATGAGCCCGGCGTGTAGCGCATTTCGGAGCTCCTAGGCCGGGAGCGTGAGCGGTCGGTCTGTGGGTAAGGTAAGGCGCAGCAGGCTCCAAGACAACCCCTGAGGGCCAATACCGTGGCGGCAGCCTCCAACACTGCTTAGACGGTGTTATGCCCGCATTGGTCGGCAACCTCGGCTACTCAGCTAGTCAGGTTGGCTGATGGTGTAGTCTGAAGGAGCGCAGGATCCTTGCAACCCTACCACCGTCCGCTCAGCTCCCCTAGTGAGGCATATACTGTCTGCTACGAGGAGAGTCAGCAGACAGCAGAGGGAATGGGAATAGGCCCCGGGGAGGCGGTTGGGGACGTGGGATGAAGAGAGGACTGTCGCATCGGATCGAATGGGAGGATGGGGGCGCGGAGATGCGATGTTTTACTGAAATGTCGATGCGATGTACAGTATATGTGCGAGGTGTGCTCGTGATCCGGCGTATGAACTTGAGGGGAGAGAGTTGGCGGGTGTGGGGGATGTCAATGCACCAGGATGGAGTCCTAAAGTTGTTGCTTCTTCTGTGTCTAGCTCCTGCACCTCTCAAGCACATCTCATCTCCAACCAGTTTCCAAACCCAGCCTAGTCTACCAGTATATCTGCGGGCGAGGAGCCAAGAGCAGACTAGTTACCGTATGTAGCACCTGGACACATATAGAACAATGTGATTAGTTATTCCCTCCATCCACATAGCGATGTGGTGGTCGATGGGACCTGTGGTAGAACACTGCTAAGCCGATCAATAAGTACCTCCCTAGGTAGGTGGGCGGGTGTTGTAAGCCCAACAATCTTCCCTTTCCCCAGACCACCTACGTCTTTATCCGTCGCCTAGCACTGTAAGTCGTAGGTGAAGGTGTTGTGTTTGGGCGATAGAGTTCCGTCTTTTCTAAAATAGGCCGCGTCTTTTCCATTCAGATGAGGTAGCGAGGTGTTTGATCTTTGCTTGGTAAGTATTTTCCTCGTCTTTTTTGATTCAGTTGCTCAAAGCCAACATCACTAGCCTAACGATGGGTAACCGATTCATTATGTTGCATCAACATGCTATTTATCTCCTGCATCATTGATTTAGCACTGTACACAAGAATATAACATCAGAGACTATCCTATGAAATGTTCGTTTCAAGTTGTTTCGTTTCACGCAGTGCTTCGCCACTGGGTCACTTTCATGATGTTCAAAAACGTTACTTTTGCCTAGGCAGGGTATGAAGATAATGTTTTGGAGGGACACCCTCTTTAATTTGACTAGAGCCTATGATTGCACAGCACTATTCTATACGTGTCCGATAAATCCTCGAAAATCTCCCTGTCGTCGTCACCTCGCCTGACGCAGGATACCCAAGCTTCACCCTTAGCAATCATCTATGATATTCTTTAGACCACCCGCATTAAAGCCTGATCTCAAGTGCTGGAATGTTCTCAGCAAAGCCGCTATCTGTCAAGTGAAAGTACTTCACCCCAGCGACATTCCCCTATTTGGCAATTGCATATCAACGGAGCACGTAGCAATTGAGCAAGCCGCAGTTCTTTCATTCCGACAAAAGTCTATTATTCAAGGCCATAGCCGAATACACAGGACTCCCAAGAATATTTTCGACCCCAGAGCCTCGACTACATGTACACTTGTGCGGACATCACCAGCTGCGCCTCTACTCAAATCAAATATTCTCGACTCTGCTTGGATGCCTCGTGGTAGAGGTAGGAATTTAGTCACCGAAAAGACCACGATGCGTGAGGGGGCCAACATCAGCTCCGCTATCTGCTGACCGAGGGCGCGCCTACACCTATCGCAGTACACCAAGTCGTTGCCAACACCAATACAATTCATCCATCTGTTACAATCATTCTGCTCCTGTTAACTTCGCCAACAATGCCGCCCTATAAGGAGATAGGAGCCCCGGTCAACATTACGACAATGAGGCTCTTTCTAGTTGGCGGCCATGCACCAGAATGGCTCTTGTGACGTCTTTAGGCACTATAGGGGGCTTGAATATGCAAGTGTATACCAAAGCCACCAACAACGCTATTCTATTCAGTCTCCGGCTGGAGCCTCGCAAGATTCAGCTTGGCCTCGACGACTATAAAAGAATGATGCCTCTATATCGCTACCAGGTACCATGAAGATCTTACGGTATCCCTATTCAAATTGTCATGGCGTCAACTTATGATATCGAAGCAGGGGTGCCTCTGAGAACCTTGCAGCCTTGTGGCAGCAACCAGCTCCGACCCCAACGTTTGGGCAACGCGATGGCGAACCAACCAAGGCCTAGACACGATGGCCTTTATTCCAAAATTCTTGAAGGTAAGTGGGTTACTATTGTCAAGTTACAACCTTTCTGACAGATTTTATTCAGACAGACAAACAAACGGACAAGAGTCAGCACCAGACGACGAATTCTACGGAAGCGAAGATGTCGGTACGAACTGTGGCCTGGCCCATATCCAATAACTGTTGGTTGGCTCTAACTCAGTGCAGAAAAGGTCACAGTCAGGGGTTTCCCTTCGATCGCCGCGTTCCATGCCAATTATCCCAATACGAGAATCTGCCGAGCTTTTGTCATGTTGACGCAGACGCTATCGACGAGATATCAATACCAGCTTACATGCCTTCTTGGTGCGCTGGCGGACCTCGATGCCGAAGGCGCAATTAAGGGCGAGGCGTCGGGCGACAAAGGTAGCCAGCCTGTCCCCTTGGATAAAGAAAGGTTTATATCACGATGTTTGCGATCCCCTGACCAGATATCCCTTGTCCAAGTTCGGACGAGAGATGATGGATGCGAGGAAGACGAGGAACAAAAGAAAGAGCGTATTGATGCAGAGAGAGAGAATATCTTTGCAAACATAGAGCGCATTTTTGGTAACCATCGTGTGTTACTTCCCGGACTATTCTCCACTTGCCTTGCTAATATCTCTCAAGGTAGTCTGGCCAACTGGCAAGGCGACTCGCGCAAATTCCCCCGAGTTTCGTCTGGCGTCCACAAAAGGCTGTTCAAGTATATAAAAAACATGGATGGCCTCGATCCAGATGCAGTCGACTACCTACGAGCGCACGATGACCTCTTTTATGCCGATGTCGACCCTTTATATGAACGTTTTTATACCTTCCTCATCTGCATTAGGGGAGCGTTCGTCGTAAGTAACCTTATTTTATGTCTTCATAGGAATTGCCCATCATCCTTGCCGCTGCGATATTGACCGTATCGTGAGAATGTCGGGCTCGCACAGTTGGCTATGGGTGCGTAGGATAGGGCATTCCTCTTCCACAAAGCAACCTCATGCTATCTATTTATATATCGATACACAACCAGAGACCTCAGAGCTGACTGTTTCACCTTTGATAGAATAGTGTCAAGTATCTCAGCTGCAAAAGACTTTTTGCGGATGATGACGTGTCGTTCGGGACGGGAACATACAAAGACCGGAACATCAGACTTTTGGTCAAATCTCAAATGGTTCTTGCTGGTTCCGCGCTTGTGTTGACACCTGTTGGCATCCTTTATCTTCAGGAGACGACAAAGGTGATTTCATTTGTCGTCGTGGCTCTATTTGGGCTCGTGTTTGCCTTGACCCTTATTGCCTTCGATAACCGGATGATCCACGTCCTCTTCGGGCTTGCAGCGTACTATGCTGTACTTGTCAGTTTCCTTAACAAGTCCAACTAAGTATATGTCACTAATGATTTTCTTCTCTTTTCCGCATTTCGTTTAAATTAGTTTTCCCTTCCTATTTTACTACGTTTCCCTGAAATAAAGAGAATAACAAATTAAAACGACCATTATACTGAATTAGTTGCATTGTGTTGTACGTAACTGTCTACGGACTTTCGTCTCGTGTCACGATACTTCGCTAGGAAGAAAGAACACGTATGTACATAGCCAGACGCTAGCCTACGAAGGTATGTACCTAGACCTTCGCGCAACAGCAAGTCTATGCATACCCCATACTTAAGATCCTGACATCTAGGACCTAGATTATTCTTGCATCTAACAAGTAGCACGTAGACTCAACTTATTATAATTATAACATACAATGTAGAAGAATGTCACTGCCACATACCGGGAATGTCAGAGGTATTGGTTAATTATAGAGTGAAGAGATGGACCTATCTACAGCTAGGCAGGTAGAATTAGAGCTCAATAGATAGATCGATTGATTCCTGAACCCCCTAAGATCCTGGGGGTTCCCAGCACCTATATATATAACCAAACCCAGCCACCTAGTTCTAGCTGGTTAGATTTTCCTTTGTCCCTGGTTACCACTTTCACGTTGCCCCCTTTTCCTTCTGACAATACCACCGTACCTCATCAAGCCACTCTGAGGCGTCATCTGTACATTAGGTACCTACCTCCGTTCCCCTCGTCTCCCTCGTCCTTCTATACAATGATGCGGGAGAGTAGAAAACCGCTGCAACTTGGCATTCCACAAGCTGCTGAAATTGCTATTGTATCTGATTGTGAATATTGCCGTGAAGACCATTCTTGCCTTACGACGAAGCTAGTTATGTGAGCTGGCCTGAAAATATCTAAGAAAGTATTCTCGACGAAGCCAATCGATACGGTAGACTTCCTGCGGCTTGTGGCTATTCGCAATGTCCAACAAAGTGGATTTGATATGAAGCCAAGGGCAAGTTGAAATGGCGGGGCATTGAGCTTGAGCTTACGTGAAGGTTAGCACCCGCACGGACCCGGCTAGGTAAGTATATAAGGGCCTGTTCGCCGCGTGTTCGTGAGGGACTTTTCCTCCTAACCTCACTTTTCCACCTCCCACGAGGTTTTTGGTCGTGGTCGGTTTTTGATGCCTCCCTTTGGCTTAGAGACCTAGACGGGAGTGGCCAGCTACGACAGCGCACTACCTAGGCCTCAACAGCACCCCCTTTCAAAGGAATGAACAGTGTTGGGGCATGAGTTTGGGTAGCTATTCAAGTCCTGGTTAGTGGCTGGCTACAACAGCTCACGGCGACGAAAGCGCACCTACCAAGGCTCGAGTAGAGGCTCATGCTCCCCCCAATATATGCGTTTAAACCTACCTACGTGTGCGAGACCTGCGAAATGCATGGATCTATGTTATATGGCATTTAAGACAATGTCCTCGTGTTCACGTCTCTGTACGTCTTGACATGTATAATCTCGGGCTGTTTATTTTCAAACCCAATGTATATGATGTTCTCACAAGAATCCTCCTTTGCGTCTTTCAGCCACGATGGCTTCTCAATTGAAGATGAACATCTCATTAATGGCTCTCAGCCGCCCATTCCTCAAATAAGGGTTGGAGTCAAGCGCCTTCGGTATCGGCAAGTTCCGAAAAGTCTCGCGTGGATCCATAGGGATGATACGGATAGGGACTAATTAAAGAGGAAGAGGGTGGTTAGCGTTGCAACAGCCTGTCAAACACCTTCCCCAAGCGCCGAGTGATACTCTGGTTGCTCGAACTACTCGAGTAACGATTACGTGAGATTGGGAATGAATAATGTAACTCACCCATACTCAGGGGTAAAAGTTATAGGTTTCTCGGAACTGGCTACTGTAATGATTCATTTATAGTACCCCTAAAAACATTGCGCTCGGGCTGCAACACTGGATTGGTAGGATCAGGACATTGAGGTGACTGTGTTATACTAATCCGGGCATGGATGTGCTCGATCTAGTAGGAGAGCGCTTGAATTAGAAACGCTAGTTCAACAAGACGAGCGAAGGCAATGCCTACATTTGGTATTATTTGGTTGAGCAATTCATCATCTTCCGACCCCGCATCCATAAGCCGCGGACGTACGCAAGTCCAATGGGAGATATCAGCAGTGATACGCAAACTTTTGGCGTCTGTCAGTTGCTAAAGCGATTCTCGAGATCAAAGGGGACTACCCTAGTACTTGGCTTAAGATCTGTGTAGTGCTGTAAGTATTGTAGAAAGAACGCAATCGATGCGTCTCGTGGCTGACATTATTCGTAAGACCGAGTTTTGCGCCAACCTGCAGGTGTTCCTTAATAGAACTTTAGCGATTCATCAAGTGGCCAATCATCGCTATAGAGTGTTAATGCAGGCACAAGATGGAAGAACCGCGGAAGTTGGGGGGAGGTTTCACCTTCCGGAATGCGCATCTAGAACGGTCTCAATGTCTGTGCTATCTCGAGCTTCTCCGGATACGATTTGAGGTAGTCTTTAGCCGTAGCGCCGAGAGGCCTCGGAGGCGCATACCACCAATTCGAATGAATACTTCGATACTGGTGTCAACTTTGAATTTTGTCGGGTGAATCTACAAGAGAATCTAATGCCTTATTTTATGTTTCTTACTTAGGTACATAGTAATGATTTCGAGTCTAAATCCATCTGCTAGACGCCGTACGCTTGATAAGTCTTTAACGCCTTCAAGGCTGCTAAATCAATCTCTACTCTAGCTAAGGCCTTTAACATTGATACACGAGATAACTAAGACTTGCGACTTACTATATCTACTGTTCTTTTAGTGTAGGGAACTAATTTCCTCCATACCAGGATGTCGTATATGGGGGTACGTATAGACTCTTGTTGTTGCGCGAAGGGGTCTAAACACCTTCGTGGGCTAGTCTTCGGCTATACATACATTGAAGTGGTGCTGGTGGAAGTAAGTGGTGGTGGGGGGAAAAGGGGTTACTTAGGCCGGCGATTTCTTTAAGGGGGGCAACACCACCTATCTCACTTTTGCTCAATTTAGCTATTGCTTTGTTTTTCATTAGGATATTGTGTTCTATTTTGTTAAGAAGAGTGGAGACATATATAAGTGTATAAGCAAGCAGTTATATTTAGGATAATTAAAAGAAAAAGAAGAAAAAAGCTTTTAGCTCTAGGGAAATAGGTGTATATATATATAAAGGAGTAAAGTATATTATTATTTTTTATTTTAATATTTTTATTTATTTTAAACTTTTATTTAATAGTTTAATATATAATATTTTTAAAGGTTTTTTTTATATAAGTTTTTTTATAAGTTTTATTTAATAATAAATATTAATTATTAATAAGGTTTTTATTTTTTAAACGTTTTATTTTAAAAAATTTTAAGTTTTAATATTTTTTGTTAGTATTTTTTTAGTTTAATTTTAATATTAAAAAGTAAAAATTATATATTAAATTTCTTTTTTTTTTTTAATATTAAGTTTTTTTATAAAAACTTAAAATATTTTTTAGTTTTAAAAGCTACTATAAAAGCTTTTTAGATTTTTTTTTATGTTTTATTTAAAGTTTTTAAACATTAGTTAAATTTATAAAAAACTTTTATAAAGAAAAAAAAAAATTTAAATACGGGCTAAATAATAAACGTATTAATTATTTAGCTAAATAAACATAATTATTTAACCGAAAATTATTAAGTTTAAAATAAAGTTAATTATTTATTTTAATTTATTAATAAATTTATAGTATAATATAAATTAAATATAAGTTTTAACTATTATAAAAATAATTAATATTATATTATATTATTAGTTTTTAAACTTTTTTTAATAAAAAATTAAAAAAGGTTTTTTGTTTTTTTTAAAGTATATTTTTAATATATAATTTTAATATTATATTTTTAACAAGGTTATAGTTTTAAAATATTATAATTTTACCCCTAGTAGGATTAGCTATTATAGCTATAATATATATATATTATTTAGTTTTTTTACTATTTTTTTTAAAGTTATAAAATATATTAAAAATATTTTAAATAAATATATTAAGTATTATATTGTTAAATGTTTAGTTTTTATTATTATTTAAACAGTTAAATAAAATAATTTTTAAATAAATATATAAAATATTTAAAGATAATAATAAATTATAAAACTAGTTTAAATAAATAGCTAGTTTTTTTTTTAAGTTTTTAAAATTTAATAAAAGTTTATTAAATAAGTTAATTAAATTTGCTAATATTATTATATTATTTAATATTAATAGTTAAAACTTTTATTATTATAAAAATAAAATAAATAAAAATTATAAAATAAAAATATATAAGTTTTTATATATTTAAAAATAATATATTATATTATTGTTTAGGAAAAAAAACGTTAAATTATTATAAGTTTTAAAAAAAAAATTTTTATATAGCATAGTTATATAATTAAGCTAACGTTATTTATTTTTAAACTTTTATTTACTTTAAGCTTAAAATAATATAAAAAATAAAAAACTTATTTTTTAATAATGTTTTAATTAGTTTATTTATTATTTATTAATTAATAAAAATATATTATAGTTTAATATTTTTAACGGTTTATTATTTACGGATAAACTTTAGTTAAATAGTTATATACTTAGTATTAATATAGTATAATAAATTATTAGCTAACGTTATAGCTTTTTAATTATTATTATAAATAATAGTTATTTTAATTTTTTATATAATATTTAGCTTTTTAAATAAAAGCTTTAGCTATATTATTTTTTTAATAGCTTACGTTTATTTAATATATTTTGTTTCATATAATAATAATAATATAATAGCTTATTATTTTAAACTTTAGCTTAAAGTATTATTATTTATATTAAAAATATATTTTAAAGTTAACTTATAGGTTTTTTAACTTTTAATATAATTAATATTAATATAGTTTATTAGTTTTTCAAGCTTTTTATAATAAATTAGTTTTATATTTATTATATTTTTTAAATATTTAAAAATATATTTTATAGTTAACCTGCAGGCTTTATTTAGCTTTATTATAAAATAGCTATAAAAAGTAATAACGTAAGCGATATTAAGCTATATTTTTAGTATAATATATATTAATAATCTTATAATATTTATATACTAGGCTTTATTTTTTATTATAAAAATATAGTTTATTACTAGTAAGTTAAAAAGTTTAGTTTTTATAAAGGTGTTTTTAAGCTTAGTTTTTTAAAAATTAAAATTATAGAGTATTTTTTTAATATAAATATTTTATTTTAAATAAATTATTTAATTAAAGCGATTTTTTTTAATAGTTATATTTAAATAATAAAAACAAGGCTTAAAATTTATTATATTAAACTTATTATATAGCGCGGTTTTTATTTTATTAATTTTTTTTTATAAAAAAAGCCGCGATAAAAAGATTATTTATATATATTATAATATAAGTATATTTTTTAACAAATACTTTAATATTAATATTTAAAAATATAAAGCTTAGTTTTTTTAAAAAAATAAAAAAAGTTTTATATTAAATTTTAAATACTTGTTTTAAACTATATAAAGTTTTATTAAGCTTATAAACTTAATTTATTTTATTATTAAACTTAAAAGGTTATTTAATATATATTTTTTTATATATTTTTTTATAAAAAAATATTATTTTTATATTTATTTATTTAAGCTTAAGATTTAAAGCTATAATAATAATAAAAATAGGTTTATAACTTATAAGCTTAATTATTAATATAAAAATTTTATTATAGTTTAAGCTTTTTATTTATTTAAAGTTTTTAATATAGAAGGCTAGGGGGTAGCCCTCCGAAAAAGGGGTACACCCGGCCACAGCCACTACGTGGCTAGTGTGGCTTAGTCCATAGATTAGATAGCCTCTAGGATCAAAGCTAAGGCTAGCGCCTGCGGCGCTGCTAGCCTTAATCCTCTCCTTTTAATCTATATCACATTATTTAAACTTAATATTGCCTTACTACCCTTAGTAATCTTTACTAGTTTTATATTATTTATTAAGCTTTATAATAAATAATAGATTTATTTAGTTTATATTTTAGTTTAAAAACTTATTTTTTTAAAAAAGTTTTTTATTTTATTAATAGTTTATAAATTGTTTAAGTTTTATTATTAATTAATAACTTATATTTATTGTTTATTTTTTTATATTAATTAAACTAGTAAAAGTTATTTTATATTTATTAAAAAAATTTAAGCTTTATTATTTTAGTTATTAAAAACATATAAATAATATTTATAAAAAAAACTATTATTTAAAAAAAATTAACCTTATTAAAAACTATTATAGCTTTATATATTAAGTTTATTAATAATAGTAGTAAAATTTTTTTTTATTTTTACGTTAAAATATAAGTTAAAATAATTTTTTTAAACTATTAAAAAAAATGTTATTATAATATAGTTTTTTATAAACAGCTTATTTTTAGTTTTAAAATGTTTAAAAATAAATATTAAAGTTTTAGCTTTAAATTTAATATTTTTAAAAAAATTCTTTTTTAAAAAATTAAAATAAAATTAAACTATTTTTATTAAAGTTATTTTATTATTTAAAATTAAATTTTTTTTTTTTTTAAATTAAAAATATTTTAAAACTTAAATTTTTTTTAAACTTTTTATAAAATAAAGCTATAAAAAGTAATACTTTTATTTTTAATACTAATAATTATAAGTTTAAGGATAAAATTTAAATATATAATATTAAAAGTTAATAATTATTTTTTAATAATAATATATATATATTTTTTTTTAAAAATAATATTATTAATATAAATTATTTTTTTAAAATTTAAAAATATAATATAATTAATAATATTTTTATTTTAATATTTTAATATTATATAAAGCTTTATTTTTTTATTAAAAATTAAAGCTTTTTTTAAAAAAAAATAATATTTATTAACTTTTATTATTTAAAAGTATACTAGGTTTAATAATACTTTATATTATATTTTATATAATATTTTATTTTTTAACTTAAAAATTAAATATAAGTTTTTTAAATAAACAGCTATACATATTATTATTAGCTAATATTTAATATTAACTTTATTTATATTTATTATAATAAATAACTATTAAACTATATTTTTAAAAATATTTATAATATATTTAATAATATTATTTTATTAATATTAATTTATAGTAAAAAAAAAAATTTATTTTTTTAGTTTTTATATAACGTTTTAAAAGTATTATTAATAAATATTAATTTTTAATTTAAAATAATAATATAATATTATTGTTTAAGTTTTTTTTTTAATTAAAATCTTTTTTAAAAATTTTAAAAAAATTAAATATAAATTTTATAAAAAATATTTAAATTATTTTAATAAAATTATTATAAATAATAATTTATTAAATTAATTTATTATATTTTAAAACTTTATTTTTTTAAATTAATATATTAATAAAGTTTATATAACGTAGTTTATATACAAGCAGATTATATAAGCGAGCAGATTAAAATTTTGCTATATAAAAAAAGTCCGTGCGTACCTTACTAAATACTATAAATAAAATAGGTATAAAATTAAAGAAAATACTGTTAAATAGCCCTTTTTATAAAAAATTTATATTTAGTTTTAGATCTTTAATTAAACGTTTATTAGCAAAGTTATTTAAAAAATAAACTTTAAGTAAAAAATTATAAAAATATACTTTTGTTTATTATTTATAAAAATTATTAATATATATTAAAAAATAGTATAAAAATATAAAAAAATATATTTAATATATTTACCTATCTATAGCTATAAAAAAAAAAGTCCGAGATTTTTCCGAATTTCTTTTATTTTTTTAACTAGGGTATAAAATATAAGATAAAATATTTATATATTTTTTTTTTTAACCCCTGAAAAATAATTTTAAAAAAATCGTAAAAATAAACAGGTTTAATTCTTTAGGCTTTAATTATTTAAAAGATATAAATCTAATTTTTTTTTATTTTTTATATTAAATATAATAAAGTCGCACCTTTATATATAAAATTATAAGGGTATTTTTTATACAAAATATATTTTATATAATAACTTAACTAATAAACGTCCGATTAAAGATTTAAAACTAGATTTAAATTCTTTATAAAAAGGGCTATTTAACAGTACTTTTTTTAATTTTATACTTATTTTATTTATAGTACTTAGTAGGGTACGCACGGATTTTTTTTATATAGTAAAATTTTAATCCGCTCGCTTGTATAATCCGCTTGTATATAAATCACGTTATAAAGATTTTAATATTTATATTTTTTTATAGCTTTTTTTTATATAAAGTTTTTTTATTTATTTTTTAATATATATTTTATAAAAATAATATTTTTAAATAAATAAAATTTTAATAAAATAATTTTTTAAATTTTTTAGTTTTTAATTATTTAAATAATTAAGTTATTTATATTAAATTTATATATTAAAATTAAAAAAAAATAAATATAAAAGTTTATATTAAAAGCTATAATATTAATATTATTATTAAAAATATTAATTAAATATAAACTATTAATTATTTAAATAATAAATATTATAAAAATATATTCGCAGTTTTATACAGTAGATTTTAAATTTATATATTAATTATAAACTAAAAAAGAAAAATAGCTTTAAGGGCTCCAATCTTTAGCAGTAAATTATTTAAATAATTTACAAATAAGTATATATATAAGTAAGCCACAGCACTAGCTACAACCTAGCTATATATATTATACTTATATATATAAGCTAACCATTTACTACTAAAGCTGCTAGCCGTAACTACCCCCCTAGCTCTCTTTACTATAATAAATTAAATATAAAACATTAACAAACTACTATTATATAAAAAGCTTAATTATTATAACCTTTATTTTTAAAGCGTATATAATCTTTATAAAATAATAAACTATAAGTTTTTACTTTATATGTAGCAAAGCTATATTTTTTATAATAATAATTATTTTAACGTTTTTATTTTTTTTTATATATAAAATTAAGTATTATTTAACTTTTTAATATTTAAATAAATATAATATTAAAAAAATTAACCGGGTTAATATTTATAAACTTTTTTAAAGCTAATTTAATAAATATAATATTATTAATTTTAATTTTGTTTAAGTTTATAAATATAATACCTTTAAAATAACTAGTTTAGCTATAATTTTAGCTATTTAGCTTATACCTTTATTTAAAACTATTTTTAAAATAGAATAAAAAACTAATAAAAATATTATATTTATTAAAAAATATTTTATAATTATTAATTTTAGCTTATAATTTATTAAAAATAACCGTATATAAATTTTAAATATAAAAAATATTAAATTATATAAAAATACTTATATTTTAATTATTTTTTTTTTAAATTATAAAAAATATATATATTATATTATTATTTTTTATTTTTATTAATTTAAATTTATATAACGTTTTTATAACTTTATTAAAATTATTATAAATTTAATTAAATATTAATATAATTATAATAAAATTTTATTTATTAAATTTTATATATATAAAAATAAATCTTATAATTTATTAAACTTTTTATTTAAGTTTTTTATATATATAAATAAACTTAACTTTATTTAAACTAATTATATTATTATTAATATATAATTTATTTTTAAATAAAAATAATTATATATTAAATTCAGCTAGGCCGGATAAAAAAAAAAAATTAAATAAGATAAAACAAAGCTTTTATATAAAAGCAGTAGTAATATAGCTATTTAAAATAGTTTAAAGCTAGGTAATTTTATTTATATAGTTCTAGCAAATTAAAGCAATTTTAGCCGTAAATTAGTTTAAAAAGCTATTTTTAACGTTTTAAACAACTGTTTAAATAAAGTTTTAAATATATTAAACAGTAAACCTAGCTTATAATTAAACTATTAAAAAAAATATAGCTATAAATTAAAATAAAATAATTTTTAATATAAAATTAAATATTTTATACTTTAAAGTATAAAAGTAAAAATAACAGGTTAAAATTAAAAACAAATAAAAAGCTGTAAAAAAATATTTAAATAAAAAGTCGGCTAAACTACTTATAAAATTTAAAAAAATATATTTATAAATTTAAAATATATATAATTTATATAAAAAATATATTATAAAATACTTTTAAAAAAAAAATAAATAAACTAAACAAAAAATTAAATATAAATAAAAAGCTATAAAAGTTTTAAAATAAAAAATAAAAATAACTATAAAAAATAGCTATTATATAAACTTTTATAAAAATATTTATAAGCTTTCGAAAATTATAATTAACTATTTTATATAAAAATATATAAATAAATCAGCTTTAAATATTTTATTTTACTAATAAAAATTATCTAATAAAAAAAAATATAATAAATTAATTGCTAATAATGCTTAAAAAAGCTTATAATTATTATAAAAGTATATTTATAGTTTTATATAATAAATTCTAAATTTATATATTAATTATAAACTAAAAAAAAAAAATAGCTTTAGGGGCTTTAATCTCCAGCAGTAAGCTATTTAAGTAATTTATAAATAAATATATATATAGGTAAGCCACAGCACTAGCTATAACCTAGCCACATACACTGCACTTATACATACGGGCTAACCATCTACTACTAAAGCTGCTAGCTATAACTATAAAAAAATAGTTTTTTTTTTTTTATATTAAAAGCTTTGTTTTAATAAAAAAAAATTCGGCTTTTTTTTTTAATAATTAAAAAATTAAAATAAAATTAACTTTAGCTTTAAAATAATATATAATATTATAAAATATTATTTATTTTTTTTAATTATTAATTATAAAAATAAAAATATAATTATTAATTTTTTTAAATATTTTTATTTTTATTTTTATTTTTATAATATTTAATTTAATAAACTTTTTTATATTAAAAATTTTTTTTTAATTATAAAACAAATACTAATTATAGCTTAAGTTTAATATATATATTAAATTTAGCTTATTAGCTAACTTTATATTAAAAAAATTATTAAAGTTAATTAAACTAAGGTTTTTTAAAGTATTTATTAGTTAAAATTTTTTAAAAACGTTTTAAAAAGTTTTTAATAAATTAAAAGCTAATAATATAATAGTTTTAAAAATTAACTTAAAAATTAATTTAGCTTTAAATATTATTATAAAAAAGTTTAGTTTAAGTAATATAAAAAAAATATTATTTATAATAAAGTTAAAATTAATAAAGCTAAAATTAAACTTTTTATTATTTATAACTTTTATAGCTATAAATAATATATTAAGTTAGTTTTTAAATATATTATTTTAAATTTTAGTTTTTATATGTTTTTATTTTTTTATTGTTTTATTTTTTTATTTTTTAACCTAGTTTTTAAATATTTAATATAAAAACTTTTTATAATATTTAAGTTTAAAATAATTATTACTATAATATAAATATTTATAACTATTATAAAAAATAAATAATAAGTTTATATTGTTTTTTTTTTAGTTTTTAATTTTATTATTTATATTAAATAATTATTATAATTTTATTAAAAATTACTATTATTTTAATAATAATATTATTTTAATTTTATTTAAAAATAATATTATATTATTAATAAAAAATAATAATAAAAATATTATAAAAAAATTTAAATAAAATTAAAAACTTATTAATAAAAATAAGCTTGTTAATTTAATATATTTTATTTAACTTTATTAGTTTATTTTAAACTATATAAAACTTTATAGTTAATTTAGTTATATTTTTTTATAAAAGTTTAATATAATATTATTTTATTTAAAAATTAAAAATTAAAAATTAATATTCTTTTTAAGCTTAAAAATTATAAACTTGTTTTAAATAAACTTAATAATATTAAATAAAATAATTATAATATATTATATTATAATATAAATATTAAGCTTTAAATAGCTTTTAATTATTATATAAATGTTATATTTAATGTTTTTTATAAAAATAAAGCTTTTAGTTAAGGTTTTATTTATATATTAATTAAAGAATAAAAAAAAAAAATTTATTTATAATAAAAATTATATAAGTAAATATTTTTATATATATAAATAGCTGATTATATAATTAAAAGTAGGCTTTGTAAAGGTTATTTATTAAAGTTAGCTAGCTAGCTTATAATTATTTTATTTTTAAAAAAAATTTTACCCTAAGATTTAAACTTAATGTTTATAAAAAAGTTATTTTTTAATAAAATATTACATTTATATATTAATAAAAACAAGGCTTTAACAATATATGCTATATTATACTAAAATTTATAAATAAGGAAGAAAAAAGAAGCAAGGAATCTAGCTATAGAATATTTATACTAAGTAAGTGGTATATATAAGGTATAAGCTATAGGGCAGCTGGCAGGCAGCTGGCAGCAACCAGCAGTGAATGTGTTAAGTGTAGTAGCTAGTGCGAGGCAAAGCCACTAGCTAACCCGCTATAAGCCACTAAGCCGTAACTTAAAAGGAAAGATTATTTTAAGTATTTACTTTATAGCTATTATACTACGGGCTTTTATTTTATAAAAGTATTTTAAAATATTGTTATAACTTAATAAATATTATTTTTTTAATATTATTTTTTATTTAATTTTTTGTTTTTTATTTTTTTAATTAACGAAGTATTTTTTTTAAAACGTTTTTTTTAATATATTATTATTTAAATATATATTTTTAAACTTATTTTTTTTAACAGTTTTTAATTATTTTTTTAACTTTTTTAATAATTTTATAAATTTAAAGTTATTATAATAAAATATAAATAATAATTTTAAAAAGTTTTTAAAGTTATTTATAAAATATTATTATTTATTAAATTTTTAGCTTTTTTAATTAATTTAATATTATAATATTTTTTTATAATATATATAAAAAGTTTATATATATTTAATTTTTTATTTAAGTTTATTAACGTTTAAAAATATAAATTTATTTTTTAAATATTTAGCTTTTTATTTTAATAATAATAGTAAAGCTTAACAACAACTTTACTATTGTTGTATATAAACTACTATAAAATACCAAGCTTTTACTTTAGTTATTTTAGCATTTTTTTTAAAAGATTAGCCTAGTAGGGTAGTAGTTTATAATAGCTAATTATTATAATAACTAAGGTACTTAGCCTTATAGGTTTAAGCCCTGTAAGTAATAAAAGTAGACCGTTGTTTTTCTAGGTAACTTATATGTAATTATACTGCTATTATTTAAAGTTCTTTTAAAACTACGCTTAATTAACGCCCGCGAATACCCCTAGTACCGGTAAAAAAAAAGGGGGTTAGGTTTAAAGGACGAACCTTTAATAAACAACAAGAGAAGTAGTAATAATAAAGCTTAACGATAATTTTACTGTTGTTATATATAAACTACTATAAAATACCAAGCTTTTATTTTAATTATTTTAGTATTTTTTTAAAAAAATTAGGTTAATAAAGTAATAGTTTATAATAATTAATTATTATATTAATAATAAGTTATTTAAATATTTTTATAAATAATTAATATAATAAAAATTAAAAATATATTAGTTTAAAAATATTTTAAAATAAAAAGTTATAAGTATTATTTATTTAGCTATTTTAAAATATTATTAAATTATTAAATAGTTTAGCTTATTAAAAAGTTTATTAATAGCTTAAGTTTAATATTTTTTTATAATAAATATATAATTATTAATATTAAAATTAAGTTTTTATTAATATTAGTTTTTTTTTTAAATTATTTTTATATATTTTTTAATAATTTAAGTTACTTTTTATATTTTTTTATAAGTTAATTATTTTTTAACTAATAACTTAATAATATTTATAATATAATTTAATTAATTATAATATATAAATATTAAAAAACTAAATAAAACTTTATAAAATTAAAAACTTATAAATTTATATAATAATAAAGCTGTTATAAAATTTATTATTAATAATATTTTAGTTTAATTATTTTAATAATAGTTATAAAATAATTATAATTTTTAGTTAAAATATTTGATTATAATTTTAGCTTATTTTATTAATTTATAATATTTTAAAAAAAACAATTTTTATTTAATATTAAATATTTTTATTAGTTTTTAGTTAAAATTAATTTTTTTTAATAATTTATAAACGTAGAAAAAATTTTTATAATATAATTAAATAATATTTTAAATAGTTTTTAATTTATTATAAAATATTAATTATAAAAGTTTATTTAGTTAATTTATAATAATAAATATTAAATTTTTATATTTTTTATTAATAGTTATTTTTTTAAAATTTATAATTAAATATTTAAAAAAATATAACAAGATTAATATTAGCTATAATAATTTTAAAGTTCGATTTTAAAAAACTTTAACTAATTAATATATAAAATAATTAAATATATACTAGTTATACTTTATAGCTAAGCTTAGCTACTAATATTAAATAGCTATAAGCTGTTAAATTTTTTTTTAGCTTAAGTAAGCTATAGTTATTTAATTATATATTTGTTTTATAATTTAAATATATAAATAATTTGTTTTTAATACTATTAAACATTTTTTATATATTATTAATTTTTTATTTAAAGCTTAGTTTTTGCTTTAGCTTTTTTAAGTTTTAATTTTATAAAGCTTTAATTTTAAAAATTATTAGTTTTATTAAAGGATTTTATTTATTAGTAGTATTTTCTTTAATAAAATATTAATTCTTAATAATATATTAAAGCTATAAATTATTAAAATTTTATTAATAAAAAAAAAACCTAGCTTATTTATTATTTAAAATAATATTATATAATATTAATTTTTTAATTTATTTTTTTAAATTTCTTTATTTTTTTATTTTTTTAATATAATATTTATTATTATATTTTTTGTTTTAAAGTAGTAAATAATTAAAAAATTATACTACATTATAAATTTAAATTATTTTATTTAATAAAAGTTTAACTTTTATTTTATATTAAAATATTTTAATATTTTATAATTAATAATAATTAAAAATAGCTGTTTTTTTTATATATTAATTAGTTTTAGTTTTTAGTATTTTAAAATTTTTATTATTATTAATATTTTTTTATTATAAATATTATAATTTAATTTAATATTATATAATATTTTAAAATAAAATATTATTAAATATTACTAGCTATTATTTTTTTATTAAAATAAATATTTAATAGTAATTTTATTAAATATATTTATTTTAATTTATATTTTTTTATTATAATTAAAATATATTAAAATAAAAATATTAATTAGTTGTTTTTTTAGCTTATTAAACATTTTTTAGCATATTTTAATTTATTTAAATATAGTATTTTTTTTAATTATTTAAAATAAAAGTTTTATTATATAGCTATATTTTAGAATAAAATATTAATAAAAATTATAAAAACTAATAAAAAATTATATTTTTTTTATAAAAGTTAATATTATTTAATTTTATATAATAGCTATTTTATTAGGGTTAATTTTAATTTTATTACGTTTTATAATAAAACTTAAATATTTTATTTTTATTATATAAAATTTATATTTTTTTATATTAACTTAAAAGTTTATTTTTTATAGTTGTTTTAGTATTTTTTTTATATAAATTTTATATTTTTTTAAGTTATTAAAAAAAATAAAAATATTATTAATATATATATTATAAAAATTATTTAAATAATTAAATAATATATTATTAATATATTTTTAAAGAATTACTGGTTTATTAAATAATTTATATTTAGTTTTAAAAATAATAAAATATTATGCTAGGTGTTTAGCTAAGCTACTAGGACTATATATATTATTATATTTTACTTAGACTAGTTTTATACTTGTTTTCTTTTTTTATAAATTAAAGTTTTATATACTACTTATTATATAATATTTCTTTATTTATTATTATATTTAATTTAATTAATATATAATAATTTTTTAACTTTTTATTAAAATTATATTTAACAAAATTTATAATGCTTTTATAAAAAGTAATTAAAACATATATTTATAAAACTAATAATTTTTATTAACTTATTAAAATATAGTCCGAAAATAATTTAATATAAAAATAATAAAAAAAAGCTAAAATAAATCCTAATATAAATTAAAATACTATTATAGCTACTGCTAAAATTAATAATAATAATAAAACTAATTTAGCTATACTTTAATTAAAATATATAAAAATAATTTATTATATAAAAAGAATTAAAATAATATAATAAAATTAAAAAAAAGCTATTATATTTAAAAATCTTTTATAAAATTATATTAATAATAGTTTAAGACTTTAATAAATATAAAATTATTAAAATAGCTATAGCTTTAAAAATTAAAAATATTTATATTATTTTAATTAAAAAAAAAAAAAAATTAAACGTTATAATAATTTTAATAAAAGTTATTATAGTTTAAACCTTTTATACTTTTTTTAAAAGGAATATTATTAATTTATAATATTTTTATATTATAAATAAAACTATAAAAAATTTAATATAAGTTATAAATATAAATTAAATTTTAATTAAATATTTAAGTTTAATTATTTAAATTTAATAATAAATTTTATTTATTTAAAATAAACGGAATAAATAAATAAATTAAAGTTTATTTATAGTAAAACTAGATAAAAGTTTTAATATAATTTATAAAAAATTTTTTATATTTTTAATAAAATAAATTATTTTTATAAAAAAACATATTAAATAAAACTTTAAAGTATATTAAAAATATAAATAAGTTAATATTAATATAATTTTAAAATATTTATTAAATAAATAAAGATTATTATTTATTAGTTAGCTTATTTAAAAGCTAATATTAATATATAGCTAGAAAAAGCTAAATAAAAAAAAAATTAATACTTTAAAAAGTTTAATTATTATTTTATTTTTATTAAAAATTAAAAAAATTAAAAATCCGAAAAGAAATAAGCTAAATTTTTTTATTAAAAATTGTCCGATTTTTTAAAAAAAAAATCCTAAACTTTTATTACTTATTTCCGCTTATTAAAAAAAATATAATTAATATAGCTATTTAATAATAAAAGTTTATAAAAAATTTTATATATTTTAATTCTCGCGGATTAAATTTTATTTAAAATTAAAGTAAAAACAACTATAATTTTTTATAAAACCCTTAATAACTTTAATATTTTAATAATATAAATTATTATTAATAAGAATAAAAGTATAACTTTATACTTTATAACTATATTAATTATATTAAATAATAATTATAATTTTTTATTAAAAATAATAAACTTTAATTAAATTTTAATTAAAATTAAATAAATTTTAATTTTTATAAAAATAAATATTAATAAAGCTATAAAAATAGTTTATAATAAAACTATTTTTTAAGATTTTATAAATATTATAATTATAGCAAAAAAAAATATTTTAATTAAAACTATTTTAAACTTAAAAAAAAAAAATTTAAAAAATAAAAATAATTTTAAAAAAAATAAACTTAATTATTATAAAAAATAAAATTATTTTAATTTTTTTTAACCCGATTTATTTTATTTAAAAAATAAATATTTTAATTTAAATTAAAAAAATAATTATTAAACTTAAATTAAAATATATATTTTAAGCTAAATTATTTATTTTTTATTTTAATTATATTATATTTTTATATTTTATATATTATTTATATTTTTAGTTTTAAAAACTTTTTTTTATATATTTTTATTAATTTAAATTTATGCGCTAAAACCGATTATATTAGTTATATATTTATATTATATTATAAACTTAAAAAAACTTTATATTAAACCTATTTTTTATAAAGTATAACTATTATTTAATTAATTAGCTATAGCGTTTATTAAATATTATATAAATTAACTAATAGCTAAAAAATAATATAAAAGTTTTAACGTGCTTATATTATAATTCATAAAAATAATAATTTAAAATCTAGCCCTTTGCTATTATTTTAAACTATTTTAAAAAATTAAAATATTATTTTAAATCTAAGTATAAATTAATAATATTTCGGGTTATATATATTTAATTTTAAATTATTATTTATAAATAAATTTACTTGCGTATATTATAATAAAAAATATTATTAAATATTAATTTAATTATTTAAACCTATATAGTTAAAAGAACTTTTATTATTTTAAAATTAAAATAATTCTGCTATTATTATAAAGCGGTTTTTTTATTTAAAAGAATTTTTTTAATATAAAAAAGCTAGTATTTTATTATACTTTAGTTAAGAAAATTTAATAATTAAATTAAAAAAAATATTATATTATTTTATTATTTAATTTATTTTTTAGTATAAAATAAATTTAAAGAATTATATAAATAGCTAGCTAAAATAATTAAAAATTAAAAATTAAAAAAATTAAAAAATCCTGCCGGCGCTTTAATTTTTTTTATACTTAAAAAAAATAATATTTTATAATTTTATATTAATTATAAAAGACTTAATTATATTATAATAAAAAATTGTTTTATTTTCTCCTTTATATTAAAAATGTTTAATAAAATTATATACGTTAAAGTTTTTTTTAAAATTAATTTTAAAAATATTTATTATAAGTTTTATATTTATATTAAAAACAAATAAAAAATAACTTTTTATACGCGCTATAATTATTATAAGTTTTTAATAATATTAATAAGTTTATATAATATTTTTATTATTTTTTAAAACTATATATAAAAAATATTTAATAATATTTTAAATATTTTTTATATTATATTTTTTAATAATATATTTATATTTTTAATAAATATTAAAACGTATATAAATTATATTTAAAATATTATTAAAAAACTATAAAAAATAAATTTATACGTTAAACTTTTTAAATATTAATTTTATAAAAATAAAATTAAATTTTTAAGCTATATTATTTTAAGTAATAATATTAAAATAAATTTAAATTATATTCGAATTATTTAAAATTAATGCTTTTTAAGCTTTTACTATAAACTATAATAATTTTTAAGGTTTTATAACTTTTACTGCTGTTTTATTAAAAGGTTTTTTTAAATTATAGTATTTTTTACTTAGTATTTAAAAAAAAACGTATTTAAAATAAAAAAAAGTTAAATTTTATTAAATAGTTTTATTATAAAAACTTTTAAATAGTTTTAAGATTTATTTAAAAAGGTTATTTTTTTTATATATTTTAACTTTAAAAAATAAATATTAGTAGAAATTAATATTTTTAATATAGCGTTTATAAATAATTTTTTTTAAAAAAATCTTTAAAAGTAATAATAACTAGTTTTATTTTATTTTTAAAAGGTTACCGAGTAAAAATTAAAATATAATATTTTTAATTAAAAAATATTAATAATTATAAAATACTTTAAATATTAACAGTATTATTTATAAAAAAATAAAATACTAATTAAAAGTTTTATAAACTATAATAATTTATAAATATTTATAAAAACTTTAAAATTAAATAAAAAATAAACTAAATAATATATATATTTAATTTTATTTAATTTTATTATATAATATAAGCTAAATAAATAAAATAAAGTTAATACTGCTTTAAAAAAGCTTAATTATATAAATAATACTTGCTTTAATATTAATTTATTTTTTATAATAAAAAAAAAATAGCTATAGTATAAGTAAAAGTTTAAAATAAACTTTTAAAAATTTTAATAAAAAAAGTTTTTATTATATGTTTATTTTATAAATATATTATTTTTATATAAATAGTTATATGTTATTATATGTAAATAATTATATATAATAAAAATTCTTAGGTTTAAAATATATTTAAAAGTTTTTAAAAATTTATTAAAAAAATATAAAGATATAATTTTAAATATTATAAGCTTATAAAACGAATTAATAAAAAATTATTTATAAAATAATAATAGTTAAAATTAAAACTATTATTATTTTATAATAAAAAAGTTTATATTTTTTTTAAAAAATTATTTTATTTTTAAATTATAAAGCTATATTATAATAATATTTTTATAAGCTATTTTAAAAAATATTAAATATAAAAATTAGTTAAACAAAAATTTTATTAATAATATTTTAAAAAAAATATATAAAACTATATAAAAAGCTATACAATTTATTTTAAAGCTAAAATAAAATATTATTAAAAATATAGTAAACTTAATTTATTATTAATATTATTTATACTAATAAGGAAATTATTTATAAATTTTATTATAAAATTTTTATTAATTTTTTATAAAAGAAAAATAATAAACTTTATTTTTATTATTATTAATTAATTTATAAAAATAACTTTATTATTTATTGTTTTTATTATAATAATAGTTATAAAATTAATTATATTATTTTATTAAAAAATAAAATATAAATATAAATTATTTATTAGTATAGTTTTTAATTAAGGTTTTATTTTTATAAATAAATTTTAGTTATATTTTTACTATTATATAAAGATTAAACAGTAATTATTAGTAGCTTTTTACCCTAAAACTAACAGCTAAATAAAAAAAATAAATTAAATAATTAAAGCTTATTTATATTATTTTATAAATATTAAAAAAATAAATTAGCCTTAATTATTACCGTAAGCTTATTTTACTATAAATTTAGCTATAAATAATATAATAAACAAAATATTATTTAAAACGTTAATAAAATATATTCTTAAGTTTTAATTATTTATTAAGGATAACTTTATATTAAAAAAAGTGCTAGTAATATAAGCTTAAATTAAACAATTAAAAATAATTCGCAAAACTTTAACGGAGTAATAATAAAATATAAGCAAAAAATATATTAATTATTATAATATTAAGCATAAACTAATAAAATATAAAATTAATTAATTAATAGTATTATTTATTAAAAACTTTATATTTAAATACTATAAGCTAGCTTTTAAATTTATTAAGCTATTTAAAGTTATTAGCCGAGTAGGTTTATAAACGTATTGTTTTAATTTTTTTATAAAATATAATCGCTTTTATAACGTTTTTTTAGTTTAGTTATTAAAGTTTTAAAATTTAACTTTTAATTAAAAAATACTTTTATTAAACTTTAAAAATATTAATAATAAATAAGAACTAAAAAATATAGTAAAGAAAATAATATATAAAGATTAATTATATTATAAAGTTAAATAAAAAAATTAGCTTATTAAATATAATTAATAAATATTAGCTATTAATATTATAGTTTTTAAAGTAGTTAAAGTTTTTAAAAAATATAAAAATAGTTATAAAAAATAAAATAAGCGTAAAAAAACAGCTTAATTAATCTAGTAATTTAGGTTTAAAACAAGCTTAAAGTTTATAAAATTTTTTTTTAATTTATTTATAAAATATTAGCTATAGTTAAAAAAATTAAAAAAAATATTTATTAAAAATTAAATTTAATATTTTAAAATTAAAAATTTTATGTTTTATTATTAAGCTTTAAGTAAAATAAAACTAAAACTAAACTATAATAAAATAAATTATATTTTAATTTATTATTATTTTTATAATAATATTTTAATTATTTTTATTTAACTTATTTATTATAATATTTTTTATTTTTATTATAAAAATATAAATAGCTAAAAGCTAAGTAAAATAGCTAGCGTTTAATAGTTTAACGTGAAAAGTAGTTTAGCAGTAATAAGTAATATATTAATAATTATTTTAAACAAGTTAAAAACTGTTATAAAAAAAAGCTAAAATAAAAAACTTATAGTGTTAATAATAAGCGGTTAAATTATTTAAAAGTAAAGCTAGTAATATTTTAAAATATAGGTTTTATATTTAACCCGGACTTTTTAAAATAACTATAATTAATAATAAAACTACTATAAAATAACCTTAATTTTTATAATAATATTTTTATATTTTTAACTATATTAGTTAAATTTTAAGCCGCGTAATAAATAAATAATAAGCAGGTAAAGCTTATTAATAAACAAAATTACGCTCTGGTAATATAGCTTTAATATTTTATTAAAGTTTTTTAAACTATAGCGTTATTTATATTATAAGCTATAGTATTATTTAATTTGTTATTATTTTTATATTAAAGGTTAAATATATTAAAAAACTAGCTTAATAATTTTTTAAAATATATAGTGTTAAATTAAAATATAGTAAAAAGTTTTTAAAATTAATAATAATAATAATATAAAATAAAACCGATTTTATTTATAAGTGTATAAATATTATAGCTATTTTAGCAGCTGATATAGTTTAAAAAACTTAAATTAATTATTAAATAAAAAACTTTAAAAAAAAGATTTTTTTTAGGCTTAAATATGTTTTAAGCTTAATTAAAATAGCTTTAATAAATAAAAGTATTATATATAATTAAAGGTATTTTATAATAATTAAACTTATAGTTATAAGCGTGTTTAGTTTAATAGTAATAGTAAGAAAATATAATAAATTAAAGAAAGAAAAAGGATATAAAAGCGGCGATTATAAAGTAAAAGCTAGTAAAAGTAGGCGTAGAAATAAATAGCAAAAGATTAAAATTAACGGCTAAAAAGCTATAAAAAATAAAAATCTAATAAACTTAACCAAAAAAAAAAAAAAAAATTTAAAAAAAGGAGTATATTTTTATAAATAAATATATATATATAAACTTTATATAATTAGTATAAAAAATCTTTAAATTATATATTTATAAATAAACATTAAGTATTTATATATTAAACACGTAAATATTATTAATTATATTAATTATATTATTTATTATATATTATTATTTTTTAATTAGCTATAAAAGTATATAAATTAAAGTTAATTTATATAAAAAAAAAGAATAGTTATTATATTAAATGTTTAGCTAAGCTATTAAAATTATATATATTATTATATTTTACTTAAACTAATTTTATACTTGTTTTTTCTTTTATAAGTTAAAGTTTTATATATTATTTATTATATAATCTTTTTTTACTTATTATTATACTTAACTTAGTTAATATATAATATAAAATTTTTATTATTAAAATATATATAAACTTTATAAAAAATTTACTATATATTAATTTTTATAAATATTTATATTTTAATAATATAAGCTAATATTTTATTTATTAATAGTATAAAATAATAGTTTTTTTTTATTAATATATTAAATTTTTAATAGTTTATATAAAATTATAAACCTTTATTAAGTTAAAAAGCAAATAAAATAAATATAGTAAAAAATATATTATTTAGCTATATAAACTTTTTTTTTAAATTATTTATAATATATTTTTATATAACTTTTAGTTTATTTAATAATATATAATATAATAGGTTATTTAAAACATTTTTTTATATTTTTTTAAATAAAAACTTAATTTAATAGTTTATAAGCTAATTAAAAAATAAAATATTTAAGTTTATTTTATTAAACGTTTTTAATAATAAATAATATTTTTTTAGTACTAGCTTTTATATTTTTTATTTTAATTTTTTATTTTTTTTATTAAAAGATTTTTTATTTTTTTATTTATATTAAATAATAATATTAAGCTTGTTTATATTTATAATATAAACTAGTATTTTATATTATTATATTATATATAAAAAAAACATTATATTAATAATTATAATATTTATAATTAAATAATATTTATATTATTTTATAATATTTTTTTATAACTAGTATAAACTTTATATATTATATTTTTATTTTCTTTTAATAAAAATATAAACGGTTTTTTTTAAAGGTTAATTAAAAATAATATATTTTTTATTATTAATTATTAGTTTATTTTTTTTAATTTTTTTTATTATTTATTTATTTATTTAATATATTTTAATAATTAAAAAAATCAAAAAAACATATTATATTTATTAATATAAACTTTATTATTAATATAATAAGTTTTTTTATTTTATATAAAAAAGTTAAAATTATACTTAGTTTAATAAAATTAATAATATATTTAAAGTAATATTTATATATTTTATATTTATTAGTTTTTTTTATATTATTTTTAAGTTTAAATAATAAAAAACTTAATAAAAAAATATAATTTTATTAATATATATTAAATAATATATTATATATTTTATAAAAAATTCTTTTAATAATAAACTTATATTTTATTTATATTATAATTAAAAATATATTTTTAAATATTTAGCTTTAAAGCTTAAAGTTTATTAATAAAGCTTAGTTAATATTTTATTATAATTTAAAGTTATATTTTAAAACAGCTTATTTGCAAACATAATCTATAATTATAGCTTTTAATTAAGTTATTATACGTTTAACTATATTAATATTTATAAAAAAATATTTATTTATTTTTATATTAATAAAATATTTATATATAATTAATATTTATTTATTTAATATTAAAATATATAATATAAAAAATAATTTTCTTTTTAAAAATAAAATTAAAAAAATTTTTATATTATTAACTTTTATATTTATTAATAAATTTTTTTAAAAAAAGTTTATAGTTTTTAAAATTACACTTTTTTTAAATTAACTAAAATTAATTTTTTTTTATTAATATTATTATTATTATTATTATAATAAATATATAAAATAATAAAATAAACGTTTTAATCTATTATTTTAATAAGCTTAGCTTTATTAAAATAGTTTTTATTTTAATAATTATATTTTTAATAGTTAAAATATTAATAAGGACCCTTAAAGGGTTTATCCTAATAGGCCACTATTGCTAGTGCCCACCCCGCTCCGCGGGGTAGCCACCTAGCAACAGCTGCTACACATAGTTAGTAGTCCACATATATTGCCAGTTCTACTAGTAATATATATAACCTACTTTTTAAATTCTACATTTTGTTATTTTACCCTAGTTTATTTTATTAAATATTTACTTTTTTTAAAAAAGTGTTTTATTTTATTAAAATTAAGTTAAATATATATTTTATTTTAGCCGAACAACTTATTAATTAATATATTAATATTTAAATTATTTATTTAAAGCTTATTATTTTTATTTTATTTTTAGCTGTTATAACCGCTGTTTTAATTTTTATTAGTTATTAATATTTATTAATATTTATTTTTAATATTTAATTTTTTTAAGTTATAAATAATTTATTTAATATATAAAATTAAAGTTTTAAAATTTTAAGTTTTATTAAAATATTTATTTATTATTAAATTTTTTAATTAAATAAAAAGCTATATATAAAACTTTTTTTTTATAAGTTTTTAATTAATATATATTTATTTATAAATTAAATAAACTTATTTTTAAAAGTTTAAAAATTAATAAAAAAATTTAGTTTTATTTTGTTTTATTTTTAATAGTTTTTTTATTATTATTAAAGTTTATATACTATTTTTTTTAAATATTTTATTATAGCTATAAATATTTTAAACCTTGTTATAAAAGTATATTCGCGGTTTTATGTAGTAGATTTTAAATTTATATATTAATTATAAGCTAGAAAAAAAAAGTAGCCTCGGGGGCTTTAATTTTTAGCAGTAAGCTATTTAAATAATTTATAAATAAATATATATATAAATAAGCTACAACATTAGCTATAACCTAGCTATATATACTATACTTTATATACGGGCTAACTATTTACTACTAAAGCTGCTAGCTGTAATTACCCCTTTAGCTTTTTTTACTATAGCAAATTAAGTATAAAACGTTAATAAACTGCTATTATATAAAAAGTTTAATTGTTATAACCTTTATTTTTAAAGCGTACGTAATTTTTATAAAACAATAAATTATAAGCCTTTACTTTATACGTAGCAAAGCTATATTTTTTATAATAATAATTATTTTAATATTTTTATTTCTTTTTATATATAAAATTAAATATTATTTAGCTTTTTAATATTTAAATAAATATAATATTAAAAAAATTAGCCGGGTTAATATTTATAAACTTTTTTAAAGCTAATTTAATAAATATAATATTATTAATTTTAATTTTGTTTAAGTTTATAAGCATAATATTTTTAAAATAACTAGTTTAGCTATAATTTTAGCTATTTAACTTATACTTTTACTTAAAACTATTTCTAAAATAAAATAAAAAATTAATAAAAATATTATATTTATTAAGAAGCGTTTTATAATTATTAATTTTAGTTTATAACTTGTTAAAAATAACCGCGTGTAAATTTTAAATATAAAAAATATTAAATTATATAAAAGTACTTATATTCTAGCTATTTTTTTTTTAAATTATAAAAAATATACGTATTATATTATTATTTTTTATTTTTATTAATTTAAATTTATATAATATTTTTATAATTTTATTAAAATTATTATAAATTTAATTAAATATTAATATAATTATAATAAAATCCTACTTATCGGGTTTTATATATATAAAAACAGGTTTTATAATTTGTTAAATTTTTTATTTAAGTTTTTTATATATATAAATAAACTTAGCTTTATTTAAGCTAATTATATTATTATTAATACGTAATTTATTTTTAAATAAAAATAGCTATACGTTAAATTCGGCTAAGCTAAATAAAAAAAAAAAATTAAATAAAACAAAATAAAGCTTTTATATAAAAATAGCAGTAATACAGCTATTTAAAATAGTTTAAAGCTAGGCGATTTTATTTATATAGTTTTAATAAATTAAAGCAATTTTAGCTATAAATTAATTTAAAAAGCTATTTTTAACGTTTTAAACAGCTGTTTAAATAAAGTTTTAAATATATTAAACAGTAAACCCGGTTTATAGTTAAATTATTAAAAAAAATATAGCTATAAATTAAAATAAAATAATTTTTAATATAAAATTAAATATTTTATACTTTAAAGTATAAAGGTAAAAATAACAGGTTAAAATTAAAAGCGGGCAAAAAGCTGCAAAAAAATATCCGAGCAAAAAGTCGGCTAAACTACTTATAGGATTTAAAAAAATATATTTATAAGTTTAAAATATATATAATTTATATAAAAAGTATATTATAAGGTATTTTTAAAAAAAAAATAAATAAACTAATTAAAAAGTTAAATATAAACAAAAGGCTGTAAAGGTTTTAAAATAAAAAGTAAAAGTAGCTACAAAAAGTAGCTATTATATAAACTTTTATAAAAATATTTATAAGCTTTTAAAAACTATAATTAGCTATTTTATATAAAAATATATAAATAAATCGGCTTTAGGTATTTTATTCTACTAGTAAAAGTTATCCGATAAAAAAAAATATAGTAAGTTAGTTGCTAGCAACGCTTAAAAAAGCTTATAATTATTATAAAAGTATATTCGCGGTTTTATACAGTAAATTCTAAATTTATATATTAATTATAAGCTGGAAAAAAAAAGTAGCTTTAAAGGCTTTAATTTTTAGCAGTAAGCTATTTAAGTAATTTATAAATAAATGTATATATAGGTGAGCTATAGCACTAGCCACAACCTAGCTATATATACTATACTTTATATACGGGCTAACCATTTACTACTAAAGCTGCCAGCTATAACTAACCTTTTAAAATAAGTTTTTTTTAAATATAATAATAAATTGCTAGCTATTATTTTATTTAAATAAAACTTTATATTTATTATTTTAATAAAGTTATTAATAAATTAATTATTATTATTTTTTAATTAATTAATTTAAACATAGTATTAAATTTTAAAAATAACTTTATTTAACGTTAAATTATTATAAAAAATAATAATATTAATTTTTATTAATTTTTTTAATTAGCTTTTATTATTAGCTATTATAAAAAATATAGCTTTTTAGTTTTAAAATATTAAATTAATAATAAACTAGTTAAACTTATTTAGTTTTTATTATTTTTTAATTAACTTTTATTTTTTTTATTTTTTTTTAATTTATAATTTAATAATTTATTTTTTAAAAACTTTATACTATTGTTTTAATAGCTAAATATATTTTTATTTTTTAATATATATTTATTTAATAATATTTATAAAATTATTAATATTAATAGTTTAATTTAAGTTATATTAATAAAAGTTTTAAAATATTATATTAAATTTATAAACTAATAATATTTAAGTTTTTATTTTATAAAATAAAACTTTATAGTTTATATTATAAATATTATTAAAAACCTTTTAGTTTATTAAACTATTAAATTTATTAAAAATATTTCTTTTAATATTTATAATAGTTTTAAAATAAAAAATAAATTTATTTAAACATATATTTAAAATAATAAGTTTTTTAACCTTTTTTTTTATTATTTTTTTAAATATATTTAAAATAATTATACTATAAATTTTTTAAAACTTTTTATTTTAGTTATAGTTACGCTTATATTTATTATAAATAAAAACAAGCTTTTTAAACGTATTATAAAAGTTTTTTTTTTTTTCTTTTTTTTTTTATAATTTAAAAACTAATTAATAAAAATATTAAGCTTATAAAAAATTTTTATTAAAACTTTTTTTTAAAAAAATTATATTTATTATATAAAAACAAATTAATTAAATTATTTAAATTAAAAACAACTTTTTTATATATAGTTTTACACGTTATAATTATTATAAAAAATATATTATTTAAATATATTATATTAATAATAATACTATATTAAAAATTTTCGCTTTAACGTTAATTTTATTAAAAATTAAAATAAAATTAAATAAAAATATTAAGTTTTTTTAATTAGCTAGCTATAAAATAAACAATAGTATATAAAGTTAAAATATAAATTAAAATAAATTAAAATATTAAAATTAAATATAATTAATCTTTTAATTATTATGTTTAATGTTTTTTATAAAAATAAAGCTTTTAGTTAAGGTTTTATTTATATATTAATTAAAAAAAAAAAAAAAAATTTTTAGTAAAAATTATATAAATAAATATTTTTATATATACGGGTAGTTAATTATATAATTAAAAGTAAGCTTTATAAAGGCTATTTATTAAAGTTAACTAGCTAGCTTATAACTATAAGTTTTATTTTGTTTTTTTTCCTAGGTTTTTATTTTATTATTATAGTTATTTTTATTTTTATTTTTACGTTAAGCTAAATATTAAGCTTAAGGTTTTTTAAATAAAAGTTTTTTATATTTTTATATTAATAAATAGTTAAATATTTTTTTTATAAACTTAATATAGTTTTTTAAAAATTTTATTTTAATAATAGTTTTTAAGCTTATTATTTTTATTTTTACGCTTATTTTATTTTTTTTATTAAAAGGTTTTTAAATAAAGTTTAATAATAAAAGCTATAATATTTAAATTAAAAATAAAATTTATAAGTTTTAATTAATTAATTAATACCTAAGTTTTTAATAAAAAAAGTATAACTAAATAAAACAAAGGTTTCCTTAGTTTAGAATTTTTATTAGGAATTTTTTATAGCTTAAATAGGAAATTTTGCCTTTTTATTTAAAAAAACCCCCTGCAATTATTAGCTTCTGTCGCATATACGCGGCTTTAATCAGCTTAAACTACGCACAGCAGCTTCTATTATATACACGCGGCTACAATTAGCTACTCAGCCCACTTATTAATATATAACCTTTACGCTATTCCTTTTTTAGCTAAATATATAAGTTTAACTAATTAAATTATTTATATTTATATATATTTACTACGTAATTTTTTAATAAATTTTAACCTTAGTATTTCTCCGCTTTTTTTTATTTATTTATTAATTTTATATTTTATATTTATATTTTAATTAATTTATTTATTTATATATTACTTTATTTATATATTTTTATATTTATTATTAGTTTATAATATTAAATATATATTTTATATTTTATGTTTTGTTTTTTATATTTACAGCTTTTTATTATTATTTTATTTTTTACGCTTATAGTTATTTTTTCTTGTTTTATTTCTTACGCTTACAGCTTTTTATTATTATTTTATTTTTTACGTTTATAGCTATTTCTTTTTATTTTATTTTTTATAATTATAACTTTTTATTATTATTTTGTTTTTTACGCTTATAGCTATTTTTTTTTATTTTGTTTTTTACGCTTACAGCTACTTTTTTTTGTTTTATTTTCTATAATTATAGCTATTTTTTTTTATTTTGTTTTATACGCTTGCGGCTTTTTATTACGTCTTGTACGTTTGTGGCTTTTTTTCTTTATTTTGTTTTATGCGCTTACGGCTTTTTTTTTTTTTTTTTTTTATACGCTTGCAGTTTTTTATTTTGTTTTATACGTTTACAGCTCTTTTTCTTTATTTTATAAGGTTAATATTTAGCTATTTAAATAATATTAATATTTACCTATTAATTAAAATTATTATAATAAATAATTTTAAAATTATAACTAATAATATATATTTATTAATAAAATTATAAAATAACTTTTTAATAAAGTTTATTATATATTATTTTAATTTATTTTAATGTTTTTATTTAATATTTTTAATTAATTAATTATTATAAATTAATAAAGATACGCTTGCCCCTCGGGTAAGCTTTATAACTAACTAAAATATATAATATTATTAAAAAAAGCTAATTATTAAAATTTTTTTAAACATTAACCTTTAACGTATTTAATATAATATTTAAGTATTTATAAAAACTTAAATTTAAAAGCCGAAAACTATTAAATAGTTTTTTAATTTTAAAAATAAAAAAGTTTAAAAATAATATAACTAATAGTTTAAATATAAGCTTTATGTTTAAATAAATAGGTTTAATATCCTGGGCTAAAATAGTAAGCTAAACTATTTTTTTTATATATAAATATATTTTAATTGTTTTTTTGTTAATTTTTGGTTTTATTATATAGTTTATAATATAAAATAATAATACTTTTAATATAAAATAATAATATTTTTAAAAATATATAGTAATATTTTTAAAAATAAATAATAATATATTTAAAGTTTAGTTTATAAAAAACTATTATATTTATAATTTTTATATATAATATTTAATAAAAAAAGTTAATTTTATATTAAACCTATACTTATTAGCTTTTAAGTATAACTATTTTTTTTAAGCGTAACTACTTTTTTTAAGTATAACTACTTCTTTTAACTACTTTTATAATTATCCCGTGCTTTGTTTTTTTTTCTGCCTTTATTTTAGTCCCGTTTTTTAGCTAAGTAAATAAGTAGTTAATAAATGTTTTTATTAATTTTATTATAACATTAGCTATTATTTAATTTAATTATTTAGCTTTTATTTTTATTACAGCTATTTATATTTTTTATTTATTTACGCCTTATAATTTTACTATATAGAAATACCCTTATATTTTGTATATATTATTTATTCGCTATATTATATTTAGCTATATTTACTCGGGTATATTTTAAATACTAGAGTATATTTTATAATAATAGTCTTTTTATATATATTTAATACCCGGTACTATAGTATATTTAAATAGTTGTTTTTACTAAAGCTATTTAGTTAATAATATTTTATTATTTTATTAAATAATACTAATTATTTTATAAAATAAAAATATTTAAAAATATATAGCTTTTTTTTTTAGTTTATTTTTATAAGCTTAAAGCTATAAATAATAAGTTGTTTTATAGCTAGTAATATATTTTATAAATAAGCTATTAATATTATATATATTAGTTATTTTTTAATAGTTTAATATTAATATTATATATATTAATATTTTAGTTCGCGATATAAATAATAATTATTTTAATAGCTTTATAACTTATTATTAATTTTAATAAATTATTAATAAAATTATATATTAAATATTAAAAAATTAATAATATATTTTTATAAATAGTTTATTTATAATAACGTTAAACTAATAAATAATTATAATAAGTTTAATTATTATATATAATATTAATTTATGTTTATTATTATTAATTATTACCCGCGATAAATTTTAAATAATTAAAACTAAAATTAAAAATATAATATTTTATTAATAGGTTAAATATAATAAAAAGTTCTTTTATAATAAATAGTTTTATACTTTAGCTTAAAATATTATTTTAGTTTTTATATTTATTATTAAAAACTAAATAAATTAAATATATTTTAGTTAAATAAAGCGAACTTATTATAATATTTATTTATAAATAATAAAAACAAAAGTTTAAATAATTATATATAATATATTAAAAATATAAAATATAATAAATAATTTATAAAAACTTTAAATTAATAAAAATATATAAAATATTATTTAATATTAATATTTTAGTTTATAATATAAATTATAATTATTTTAATATTTTTATAACTTGTTATTATTTTTAATAAGTTATTAATAAAATTATATATTAAATATTAAAAGATTAATAATATACTTTTATAAGCGGTTTATTTATAATAGTATTAAACTAATAAATAATTATATTAAGTTTAATTATTATATATAATATTAATTTATATTTATTATTATTAATTACTGCTTACAACAAACTTTAAATAATTAAAACTAAAATTAAAAATATAATATTTTATTAATAAGTTAAATATAATAAAAAGTTTTTTTATAATAAATAGTTTTATATTTTAGTTTAAAGTATTACTTTAGTTATTATATTTATTATTAAAAACTAAATATACTAAGCATATCTTAGTTAAATAAAATAAACTTATTATAATATTTGCTTATAAATAATAAAAGCCGGGGCTTTTTTGTTTTTTTGCTTTATAATAAACGTTAGCTTTATAAAATAAGTTATTTTTAAAATTTTTTAATTTTATTATAAAAAAGTTGCTTATGTTATTTTCGCGCCTTATATCCTTTTAAGGATTAATTCAGCACTAACATTTTTAAATATATTAATAACTAAGGTTTAAATTAATTAAATTATTTATTTTATAAATATATTTATTTATACCTAATTTAGCTTATGCTAAAGGTTATTATAATAACTATTGTTATAAAATACTATATTTTTTACTTATATTTATATTTATATCTATTAAAATTAAAATTTTTCGTTTTTTATAAATAAAATACGGGGCCTTTACAAGCTTTATAATTATTATTATTGAATTTTTTAACTAGTTAATAAGTAAAAAGCTTATTTTTAAAGCTATTTATACTTTGAATTCTTATTAGTAAAGGTAGTATAAAAACCTATTAGGTTTTAAAAAAGGTTAGTATTAAATTAGTTCTTAAAAGGATAATAAAATAACCTTTAAATAAACCTTTTAATATAAAAGTTAATCTTTACCTATATATACTTATATAAAAATTTAATTAAATAAGCTATTTATATTAAGTAGGATATATTATTATATTAATATATTATAAATTTATTTTTAAATATAGCGTATAAATTATGTATATTTATTTATATAAATAAAATTATTAATAAATAAACTATAAAGTTTTTAAGTTATTAATTTATTTAATTTAATTTAATATTATTATTTTTAATTATTTTAATTATAAATTATATATAATATTTATTATATTTAAAACTAACTTTTTAGTTTTTATTTATTTTATATTAAATAATAACTTATTAATTTAAATATAAAATATATAAATAGTTATTATAAAAGAAATATTATTAATAATAATTTTATAACGTTTAATAAACCCTTTTTAAACTAAAATAATTATTATAATTTTTTTTAAAAAAATATATTTTAATTAAATAATATATTATAAATATTTAAATATTTAATATTTGTTTTATTAACTTTAGCTGCTTTACCGGTTTTATTTCTTTTATTTTTTTTATTTCCCTCGGCCGCTTTACCCGCTTTAACTAACTTACTCGCTTTATTTTTTTTTTTTTTTTTACTTTTTTTATTTTTTTTACCTTTTTTATTTTTTTTTAATTATTTTTATATAATATAAAAAACCTTATACTATATATATCCCGAGTTTTATATAATGTTTAATACTTTTAAATAAATATTTAATATTTATTTTTTTTTTAATTTATTTTTTTATTATAATTTAAATAATAACTTAAATAAACTAAAATAGTTTAACTTTAAAAAGGGATTAAATTTAAAAACAGCGTTAATATAAATTACTAAAAATTATCGCCCTAAAATAGCTATATATTAATAATATTATAAAAGCTTTAGCTTATAAACTAGCTATATTATTATATTATTAAAATATTTTTATTTATTTTAAAAGTTTTATATTAATTATTTTTATAATAAAATTAAATTTAAATATTTATTTTATAAATTAAATAAACTAATTTATTATATAACTAAAAAATTATATTTAATTTTATTTTTAAAATTATTACTTAAACTAGTTCTTTTTTTACTATTTTTATAGTAAAAATAATATTATAGTTTTTTATTAGTTTATATTTTAATTAAGTTTAATATTAAAATATAATTTATAAAACTATATAATATTAATAATATATTATTTTATTAATAAAAAAAAAAATATATAAATAAATATTTTATTATATAATATATTTAATAAACTTTTATTTAATATAAATAACTAATTTTAAATTTATTTTATTAAAATAATATTTTTAAAAAATAATATATAAAATTTATTATTTAGCTTTTTTACGCTTAAGTTATTTTAATAATCTGTTAATTATATATAATTAAATAAAACAAAATAATTATAATTATTAATTTTAAAATATATTTTTATTAATTTTAAAATATAACCGTTTTTTTTTTAAATTTATATTTATAGTATAATAATTTAATATTAATACTTTAAAATATATATAAAATTATTATATACTTATATTAAAACTATTTAATATTAAGTTTTTAATAAAAAAACTTTTTAAATTATTAATAAATCCTGCTATAATATTTATATTATTTAAACTATTAAAGTTAATATAAGTTAAACTAAGGTTATAATTATTATATTTTTTAAAATATTTATTTTTAATATATTTTTAATATTTAAAAATTTAATATTATTAAAAACGGTTAGTTTTTTTTTAATAAATAAATTATTAGCTTTTTTTAAAAAAACAGCTATATATTTATTTTATATAAAACCTACTACTTTTATTTAAGCTTTTATAAATAATTATTTATTAAAATATTAAATCTTTATTAATAAAATAATTATTATAAAGTTAATTTTTATACTATTATTTTAAAAATTAAAAAGCTTTAATTTTTTATTTAAATAAATAATATAAATAAAGTTATATTATATAAACATATATTTTTTATGTTTAAATTTTTAAATATATTTATTTTTAAACTATTTAATAATATTATTTATAATATATATTAATTAGCTAGTAAATAAAGCTAATTTCTTTTAGCTATTTAAAAAAAATTTAAATTATTTTTTAGCTTTAATATTAAAAAATAAAAAAAAAAACATTTTAAAAACTTTTCGAAAAAAATAAACTTTTTTAATATTTTTACCCCGCTAGAAAAAATACTTAATTTTTAAAAAAATCTTTATTTTTAAAAATAGCGCTAATACTATAAAGTTTAAATTTAACCTTTTTCGGGTTAAAATTTTATTAATTTAACTAATAAATAAATAAAAAATATTTTATTTTATTATAATAAATAAATATAACTACTATAAACTTAAACTATTAA